>CM053027.1:69696215-69853715 GCA_028564925.1 Lithobates sylvaticus
GGTTGTGACACACCTAATTCTACACCTTCAGTCCTCTCACAGCAGCTTTCAGAGAGGACTGAAGATGTAGTGAGGATGGAGATCCCAGCTGATGAGGAGCAAGGAGAGGTCCGCTTAGTTCTTTGGTGTGGGTCTTTTATGTGTGCCTGCCAACGAGCTGCATGGCAGGTCGACATATGTCTGGTCATGCTTGTGGTGCCCAAGCGGCTGATGTTTTGGCCACGCGAGATACGCTTGAGACAAATATTGCAAATAGCAGTGGTGCGATCTGATGCACTCGTCTCAAAAAAGGCCCACACCAAAGAACTTTTCTGATAACGTGCAGAGGCAGCGCCCTGCACAGGCGGAGCTCTGCGGTGTTGTACAGTTGCTGTGCTGGCCTCTAGCTGGCCTCCAGGGGGCATCCTGCCTCGTTGGACATGTGACGCCGCATCCTCCTCCTCCTCGTCCTCCTCCTCATCCTCTCTCCCTCCAGGCACCCACGTGGCGTCAGTGACCTCATCATCCCCTCCCTCTTCACCACTAGAGCAAACCTGGCAGTAAGCTGCAGCTGGTGGAACAGTACTGCCAGATTGCTGTCCTTCAGCATCCCCTCTCTCTGCGCGCACACTACTGACTTCCTCAAGCTTGGTATCATCATCCGAGCCTTCGAATCATTGGGCATCCTCCTGGAGCATGTACCCAACACTGTGCTCAAAGAGTTCGGGGGACTCCTCAGGAGGACATCGTGGGTCTAGGGAAGGGGTGGCTGATGATGCCATTGAGTACGCGTTGGCAGCTGCTCTGCCAGTACCCTAAGCCTGGGTGAGAGAGGATGAGGAGGATGAGGAGGGCTTGGTCATCCATTCTACCAAGCCTTCAGCATGATGCGGCTCCACATGTCCAGCTGCCGAAAACAAAGACGCGCGTGTCCCATGGTCACGTGCTGATGACGATGCACGACCACGTCCACGGCCACGGCCACGGCCACGTCCACTAGAAACAGAGCCTGCCTGCCCTGTGTTCTTGGCTCTGCACGCTCTGCCTCCCCTTGGCGGTCTTCCAGCCATTGTAGTCGGTAGTCCTGTGGGTGCTGCTGAGAAGAAAATATAGGAGCTCTGTGTGATGCCACTAACACACTAGAAGTCCTATGGGTGCTTCTGCAAAGAAAATATAGGAGCTCTGTGTGATGCCACTAAACACACTAGAAGTCCTGTGGGTGCTGCTGAGAAGAAAATATAGGAGCTCTGTGTGATGCCACTAACACACTAGAAGTCCTATGGGTGCTTCTGCAAAGAAAATATAGGAGCTCTGTGTGATGCCACTAACACACTAGAAGTCCTGTGGGTGCTGCTGAGAAGAAAATATAGGAGCTCTGTGTGATGCCACTAACACACTAGAAGTCCTATGGGTGCTTCTGCAAAGAAAATATAGGAGCTCTGTGTGATGCCACTAACACACTAGAAGTCCTGTGGGTGCTGCTGAGAAGAAATATAGGAGCTCTGTGTGATGCCACTAACACAGTACAAGTCCTATGGGTGCTTCTGGGAAGAAAATATAGGAACTCTGTGTGATGCCACTAACACAGTACAAGTCCTATGGGTGCTTCTGGGAAGAAAATATAGGAACTCTGTGTGATGCCACTAACACAGTACAAGTCCTATGGGTGCTTCTGGGAAGAAAATATAGTAACTCTGTGTGATGCCACTAACACAGTACAAGTCCTATGGGTGCTTCTGGGAAGACAATATAGGAACTCTGTGTGATGCCACTAACACAGTACAAGTCCTATGGGTGCTTCTGGGAAGAAAATATAGGAGCTCTGTTTGCTGCCACTAACACACTAGAAGTCCTATGGGTGCTTTTGGGGTGCAGTGCTGTACTAACAGCACTGCGGTTGGTACAACTGAAATACTGTACTAACAGTAAGACACGTACCAGACTAATCCCCAGCAGCAGCTAAAAACACACTAACCAGCAGCAGCAATGGACGATCAATGACAGGTAGCAATGGTTTAGCAAATAAATAGCCAATGGTTTAGCAAAGTAGAGCAAATATTTCTATATGAATCTAGCAAAGAGTGACACAGAATCAGCCTGATCTCTCCTAAAGCCGGAACTCATGTGACCGGCGCCGACGGCGTGGCGGCCTTTTAAATGGTGGGGCGTGTACTAAAGCCCCTGAGCTGTAATTGGCTACAGGCGTCCTGCCTGTAGCCAATTATGGCTCTCCGAGTTTCCGGCGCTGTGATTGGCCAAGCATGCGGGGTCACAGTGCATGCTTGGCCAATCATCAGCCAGCAATGCACTGCGCCGGCCGCGCCGGCCGCAATGCATTGCGGGGCCCCGCGCCTAACACGAATGTGATGCGAGCGGACAAAATAGTTCTGGGCTCGCCGAGCGAGCGAACACCCGGTGCTCGATGCGAACATGGGTTCGCATCGAGCACCGGGCCCATCCCTAGTGAGGATACAGTAAACAGGAAAAAATGGACAGAGGTTCTAATCCTTTTTTACCTTTTTCCAAAGCTAAAACAAAATTCTGCTTTAAAGAAGTGATAAATCAGACTCCATTCTAATGCTGCATACACACGATCGGAATTATGGTGGGAAAAAGCACTGATAGTTTTTCTGCTATAGCTGTCTTGCCTATACACAGTCACACCAAATTCCAACCGTCAAGAACGTGGTGACGTACAACACTACGACAAGCCAAGAAAAAATCAAGTCCAATGCTTCCGAGCATGCGTCAAATTGTTTCCGAGCATGCGTAGGAATTTTGCGCGTCAGAATTGCTACAGACGATCGGAATTTCCGATAGAAAGTTTTTCCGTCTGAAAAATTGAGTACATGCTTTCAAATTTTTGCTGGCGGGAATTCGGCCAGAAAAATTCCGATGGAGCATACACGGTTGCATTTTCCGATGAAAAGCTATCATCTGTCTTTTGCTGGCCAAAATTCCGATCGTGTGTACACGGCATAAGACCCATATGTATCCAGCCCTCCACTGATCTATGTGAAGGTCTTCAAGTCCACAAATTCTGAAAGTCTTATGCCACGTACACACGATCGTAATTTCTGACAACAAATGTCCGATGGGTATGTAGGTTCCATGGGACATTTTTTTTTTTTTCGGAATTTCCGACAACAAAAATTTGAGAGCTGGTTCTCAAATTTTCCAACAACAAAATCCGTTGTCGGAAATTCCGATCGTGTGTACTCAATTCCTACGCACAAAATTCAACGCATGCTCGTAATCAAGCAGAAGAGCCGCACTGGCTATTGAACTTCATTTTTCTCGGCTCGTCGTACGCGTTGTACGTCACCACGTTCTTGACGTTCGGAATTTCCGACAACATTTGTGTTGACCGTGTGTATGCAAGACAAGTTTGAGCCAACATCCGTCGGAAATAAATCCAGGATTTTGTTGTTGGAATGTCCGATCGTGTGTACGCGGCATTACAATTATTCCCCTGTTCTTCCTTATGAGCAAGATTTTGGGGAAGATCAGACAACTCCAAAAAGTAACTGGCTATATATGATGCATGCCAATGCATGCCAATCTGTGCAAACCCCAATACCAAGGACTGCAAGTCTCAACATGGGGGATTGTGATGAAAACACCAAAAAAACGAAATGCACCAAATAATTCACAATACCAAACTAAAATCCTTTCAACAACTGCAACAGAAAATTTTGTATTCCACAAATGCAGAAGTTTTACTACTTTCAATGTGGATTGCATACCTCCCAACTTTTTGAGATGGTAATGAGGGACACCTATCAGCATAAGTATGCAGGCATAGAACACACCCCTGGACACGCGCCTTAAAGGAAAATTGTACAAAAAAACAAGATTGGTTAAACCGACAAGTGCTTTTTTTAACACTACTATTCCTTTATATTGGCTTTTGGAATTTACAAATGCAGCAATTTAGAAATCACATGAAAGGTTTAGTACCGGAAAACACTTTTTTATAGATAAAAAGTGGATTTTATATGCATCTATATAGATCAGATCAAAATGAGGGACAAATGAGGAGGAATGAGGGAAAAAATCCTGAGCCACAGGATTCCCCCCAGACCCCCTTATCCTGATCTCAGCCAAATCACAATCCAGTGCTGTGCCCGAAAGCAGCATCTCGCTCGGCTCTCTCCTTCCTCACAGGGCAGAGTGGGGGGGAGGTAGGGCAGGTCTGAGCCACGTTATCTATGTCTATAGACACAGGCAGTGGGGCTTGGCATCAAGCCCGCACAAGTGCCCCCATAGGAAACAACTTTCTATGGGGGGCGCTCGCGGAAGAGGTGGAGCCAGGAGCGCTGGCGAGTGATCTTAGAGGAGGATCAGAGCTACTCTGTGCAAAACCTTTGCATAGAAAAGGTAAGTATGACATGTTTGTTACTTGGGTTCCAATCACTTTAAACACAGGTACCAGCTCTGCCCAGTTGTCCTTCTATGCAGATGAGGGGATGTCCAAATTAGGAGTGAGCACCCTAGTACATCAACAGTGCCCCTGCATAGATACTGTGAGTGTTGTCTCCCTAGGACAGGAAGTGTGTTACTGGCAGGATATCTAGGTGACAACAAATTTAAAAAAAAGTCTGAAAAAAGAAAACGAATATAGCCCATGGACTGGTAATTGCAATATATTACATTTATGTTCTTGAGTTTACATACATTTTAGTGGGAGTGCTGAGTGCCACTTAACCACTTGCCGGCTGTGTGCCGTCGTTTGACAGCAGCAGTATGGCACTCCTGCATGAATCGCCGTAGCTGTACGGCGGGTGCTTTAAGGAGTATAGGGAGCACGCACCGTGTGACGTAGAAGCCAATGCGCGTGGCCGGTAGCCGCGGTGGCCTCCAGCTACCCGCGATTGCTCCTGAGAAGGGCAGAACAGAGATCTGTCAATGTAAAGACAGATCTCAGTTCTGTCAGGGGAGTAGAGATAGATCATCTGCTCCTAGTACTTAGGAGCAGAGATCGGTCTCCCCCCTAGTCAGTCCCATCCACTCACAGTTAGAAACACACCAAGGGAAAACACTTAACCCCTTCCCTGCCAGTGACATTTATACAGTAATCAGTGGCTATTTTTAGCTCTGATCGCTGTATAAATTTCAATGGTCCCAAAATAGTGTCAAAAGTGTCCGATCTGTCCGCCGCAATGTCGCAGTCCCGATAAAAATCATAGATCAACACTTTTACTAGTAAAAAAAAAAAATTGTAATAAAAATGCCATAAATCTATCCCTGTATTTTGTAGACGCTATAACTTTTGTGCAAACCAATCAATATACGCTTATTGCAATTTTTGTTTTTACCAAAAATATGTAGAAGAATACATATAGGCCTAAACTGTGGAAGAAACTAGTTTTTTAATATATTTTTGGGGGATATTTATTATAGCAAAATGTAAAAAAATATTGCTTTTCTTTCAAAATTGTTGGTCTCTTTGTTTATAGCACAAAAAATAATAAAAACCGCAGAGGTGATCAAACACCACCAAAAGAAAGCTCTATTTGCGGGATAAAAAGGACATCAATTTTGTTTGGGTACAGCGTCGCACGACCGCGCAATTGTCAGTTAAAACGACGCAGTGCCGTATCGCAAAAAAATGGCCTGGTCATTAAGGGGGGAAACTCCTTCGGGGCTGAAGTGGTTAAAGAAAGCTGCTAGCAGGCTTTCTACAAATATCAAGTAGTGTTGAAATCTACTAAAATGTCCCCCCACTGTGTCTGCGGGCTCTGTCCTCCGCCCAAAGCCTCTGTGTATCCCGGGCTCCATTCCCAGCGAGCATCGCGACGCACGAGGGCGGAGCCTGGTGGCAAATTCTTAAAATTAAAAATTCATAACAGATTACATTACTGTATGAAATTGTTTCACATCCCTTTTGTCCCTAGTGCTTTGTCCAATGCCCTGCATGCAGTTTTATATTATATATACTGTTCTTTCTGCCTGGAAACTTGAGATTACCCATAGCAACCAAAAAGTGTCCCTTGCTTTTAGACCAGCTAGAAAACAGCGATAATAAATTAGAACACTTGCAGAATTGAGTGATAGTGAATCGTGGGGAAATTAATTTTATTATTATTATATTATTATTCTTTATAATTATTTATAGTTATTGATTATATTTTAATTTATGATTTTGTTTTTCAAACTTTATCATACCCGGGATGTCTACTAGACTCTTGTTTTGAAAAGATTTAAGTGTGTTATTGCTAAGAATTACAGGCCTACAATATAAAACGCCAAATTTCTATGCAAAATAATTGTACCACTTTGAGACGCATAAATCATACCACCAGGAAGGCTACAGTATGTCTGTTTTCTTCCAATTAAAATTATATAAAACACAGTGGCGTCACTAGGGAGGTGCGGGCCGCACCCAGGTGACACCCGCCAGATGGGTGACACTAGTCGGCAGGGTGCAAGGTAACGCCACTGCACCAATCCGCATCTCTCGCGGGCTGTCTGAGCTGTCCTCACTGACTCTGTCTCACACAGCCGAGCGGAGTGAAGCCGCCTCCCCCTCCTTTACATCTACACAGGAGGAGGGACACTGCTGTGCATGGCCCGTGATAAGAGGTATGCACATTATGGGTCTGCACTGAAGGGGGGGTCTGTACTGAGGGGGGTCTGTACTGAAGGGGGGTCTGTACTGAAGGTGGGGTCTTTATTGAAGGTGGGGTCTGTACTGACGGGGGGTCTGCACTGAAGGGGGGTCTGCACTGAAGGGGAGGTCTGTACTAAAGGGGAAGTCTGTACTGAAAGGGGGGTCTGCACTGAAGGGGGGGTCTGTACTGAAAGGGGGTCTGCACCATTAGGGGGTCTGTACTAAAGGGGTGTCTCCACTGAAGGTGGGTCTGTACTGAAGAGGGGTCTACACTGAAGGGGGGGTCTACACTGAAGAGGGGTTTACACTGAAGGGGGGGGTCTGCACTGAAGAGGGGTCTGCACTGAAGGGGGGTCTGCACTGAAGGGGGGTCTGTACTGAAGGGGGTTCTGCATTGAAGGGGGGTCTGTACTGAAGGGGGGTCTGCATTTAGGGGGGGTCTGTACTGAAGGGGGGTCTGCACTGAAGGGGGGTCTGCACTGAAGTGGGGGGTCTGTACTGAAGGGGGTCTGCATTGAAAGGGGGATCTGTACTAAAAGAGGGGGGTCTGTACTGAGGGGGGACTATAGTTGGTAGAGGGGGGGGGGGTGATACCATGTTTTTCTGCCCCGGTTGACACCAACCCTAGTGACACCACTGATAAAACATGTGTGCAATGCTATTAACTTGAATATCAACAAACAACGTTGACCTAAAAACACTGTAGTTTACCTTGAAGTCTGAAGGTACAATACGTTGTAGAGAGTCAGTCACAAATGGAGGAACACTTGCCATGACCTCTTGTTAAAAAAATCCTAAATGGATTTGAAAACCAATGTCATGGGTGCACTCTGTTTTCTTCTAATAAAAATGATTTAAAACGTTTGTGCAATGCTATTAACTTAAAAAAATGCATTAAAAACAAAACTGACCTAAAACTACTATAGTTTACCTTGAAGCTTGAAGCTTGCATGTACAAGACCCTGTAGAGAGTATGTCACAAATGTAGGGGCCATTGCTGTGCCCCCTTATTATTGTGCAACGCTATTAACTATCTAAAACTGTCAAAGTCAAGAGTTCTAAGGTGATGCTACTTGAGCTGTGAGGAGGATGCTTTTTTCTTAGCTCCATTTATAACCCTTTTACATGTTCCTAGGCTTTTCACATAGAAGCAGCTATTTCCATCTGGATGGTGCTAGAAAGCTTTCCTCTTAAGTCTTGTTTCTGTGAATATAAACATAACACAATGCCTTCGTCAACTTCAGAATTCTGCATACCATTAGTCCAAAGACAGAGATGCTCTTAAGATATGAAAACCCATTACACTCTAAGCAAAAGAAAATGATAGCTTGGAAATTCATAAAGAATCCTTTGCATTGCTGACAGGCTGGCTTTACGGTTATTATTATGTCGGTTGTAATGCACTTAGCGTGGCATGCACAATGAATCTTTCTTTGCCGTAAATACAGATGATGGCAAGCAGCTGGGACCAATCTGAGCAGCTCATTCTATGAGAGTGCTGAGCTGCTGATTGCAAAAATAAGAAAAAAAAAAATCCTCTACTGCATTCTACATATCTGTCCAGTTATGGAAAGGTCACAAATAATTAGTTACTACTGACTTCAAACAGCAATTAAACCAGGTGACCTGTGCTTAAATGCACTTGCAACAGGAAACTGGGTTATACTCCCTGATGGCTCATAAAACTTGTATACGCTGCTGTACAAAGGAACAAAAGACTGCATTTATTAAATTTCATGCATTTGACAAACTGTAACTGCCAATTTTCTGCAGTAAATGGAATTCACATCCTCCATTTAAAAGCTTTCTGATGTGTACGGCCTGTAAGTACTCGGTACGCTTCCTAACTAACAACAGGATCATGTATAAAAGGTCTAGAGCTCGGAGCACTTTTGTGAGTTTTGTCTCTTCGGTACAGGAAATCCAACACAAAATGAATTTACACACAATATTGTTACAAGCACTTATGGACTGGAACATACAGCATTTGGTTAAAACATAAAGTAATTGGGCTCCTTATGGAGTAAAAAAAATAATATTTTATGCAAAGAAGATCTTTTAAACCATAAATACTAATGTATCTAAATGAAAAATGTTTTTTTTCCCTCGCAATCCTACAAGGTCATGCTAGAAATCACCCCATGTGTTTTTCCATTTTTCCAATGGTGGATCTTAGCCCCCATACATGCGGTCGGAAATTCCGACCACAAAATCCATTGGATTTTGTCCGACACTGGTGTTGCATACACACGGTCGGACAAAGTTGTCGGAAAATCTGATCATTCTGAACGTGGTGACGTTCCTTGCGTACGACGTACTACGTAGAGGCTAGTAGCCAATAGCTTTGGTCTCGTAATTTGATCTGAGAATGAATTCTCTACACACGATCGTAAAAAGTCTGATTTTGTTGTCGGAAAATTTAAGAGCAGGATCTCAAATTATTTCTGACGGAAAAAGTCCAATGGAACCCACACACAGGCGGATTTTCCGACAACATGATCCGATCAGACATTTTCCGTCTGAATTTCTGACCGTGTGTACGGGGGCTAACTCATACAGCTTCCCCACTATTGTTGAAAGAATCTTGTAAAAAAGCCCCCCTATTATTTACACTGCTTTGTGCTATTTTACTCCTTTAAATATTGAGCAAAAAGGAAAGTTTTGGGACTTTACTGGCACCACACTGAAGATAGATATTGTTTAAAAATATGTTTTTATTGAAACTGTTTTAAAACAAGAGATGTGTAGACATCTTATATATACAACATGTTTATATTATATTAACAAATCCAGATAACTGGGCTGGTATCACCAGATATCCCCAGAATATAGGTAGGGAGCCTCCAATTAAGTACAACATATGAAAGATACAGTACACAACCATAATCTCCTATTGGCCAGATGTACAATGGTGGCTACTCGAGGGGTGGTGATGTCCAGTTACAAAGCTTGTTCTGTGCTCAACATGTTTCACGTAGTATACGCTTCTTCAGGAACTTAAGAGTTAAAATGTACATTGCGTAAAAACAAGAGTAGATCATGAGAGGAGGGCGGTACGGATAGTCCAAACCACCCTAAAGGTAGATATGGGGACACACTAGGGTGATGGTAGTGTTCCAACCCAAGGGTAGATAGAGATATAGATATTTTAGTAAATGATATGGATAGGTGACAATGTAATAAGTCTAAGAGGGTAATTTAGTGAGACTTTCAGGGTGCTGAATACAAAAAGGAGAGATGTAATAACAATTATAAAAAATTGTAACAAAATGTATTCAACAACAGAAAAACTTTTTAAAAAACAATAATAATGGCTATAACAGCCCTTTACTGTCAGTCAGCAGCTCTCCTCTCTGTTTTGCCACGCTCACTGGAGCGCTGAGCTGTGAAGGGATGGGGAGCTGCTGGATCCAGACTTGGGAATTCGGGATGATGCAGTGCCTCGACTGATAGCAGTGATGCCATCAGAGATTGGACTTCAGACCGCTCTCCACTGAAAACGGGTCACAGGAGTGCAAAAAAAATTGCACTCTTGTGACCCAGAGGAGAAGCCCAGCCTAAAAAGATTAGGCTGGACTTCTCCTTTAACCACTTCCTGACCGCCTCACGCAGATATACTGCGGCAGAAGGGCACGTACAGGCAGATTAACGTACCTGTACGTTGCCCTTTAAGAGGCAGATTGCGGGAGTGGGATCACGGGTCCTGCGGACTCGATGTCTGCGGGGATACCGGGATAATCGGGAGCAGCGATCAGTGATGTGTCACACAGCCCCCCCCCCCCACAGTTAGAATCACTCCCTAGGACACACTTAACACCTACAGCGCCACCTAGTGGTTAAGCCATTCACTGCCAGTGACATTTTTACAGTAATCAATGCAATTTTTTAGCATTGATCGCTGTATTAATGCCAATGGTCCCAAAAATGTGTCAAAATTGTCCGATGTGTCCACCATAATGTCGCGATCATGATAAAAAATCACTGATCTCTGCCTTTACTAGTA
The DNA here is from genome assembly GCA_028564925.1 of Lithobates sylvaticus. NCBI lineage: Eukaryota > Metazoa > Chordata > Amphibia > Anura > Ranidae > Lithobates > Lithobates sylvaticus. The sequence continues at coordinate 69,706,811 of CM053027.1, forward strand.
AAAAAAAAAATATTAATTAAAATGCCATAAAACTGTCGTAGACGCAAACCAATCAATAAACATTTATTGCGATTTTTTTTACCAAAAATATGTAGAACAATATGTATCGGCCTAAACTGAGGACATTTTTTTTTTTTATATATTTTTTGGGGATATATATTTATAGCAAAAAGTACAAAATAATGTGTTTTTTTGAAAATTGTCGCAATTTTTTTTGTTTATAGCGCTAAAATGAAAAACCGCAGAGGTGATCAAATACCACCAAAAGAAAGCTCTATTTGTGGGAAAAAAAGGACGTCAATTTTGTTTGGGAGCCATGTCGTACGACCCCCCAATTGTCTTTGGCCAGCAAAATGGTCTGGGGCTTAAGTGGTTAAGCCGCAAGTACTTTTTTTTACCACTACTATTGCTTTATACTACTGGCTTTTACAAATGCAGCAATTTAGACATTTGATGAAAGGTTTAGCAATTGGAAACACTTTTAAATTATAAAAAGTGCATGTTATATGCAACTATATAGATCAGACCAAAATGAGGAACAAATAAAGAGGAAAGAGGGACATTGTTCCAAATCAGGGACAGTCCCTCGAAATCAGGGACAGTTGGGAGCGATCGTACAATCTGCGTAAAGGACCATACACACGATCGGACTGTGTGCAAAGTTTCCCATGGATTTTTGTACAAAGGGCGTCGGCTGCGAACTTGTATTGCATACACGCGGCAGGACTTTTTCAGCCAACTTTCACCAAATCACGTGTTTTTTCTGCTCTTTACCGCCACCTTTGGTCAACTTCTGTATTGTTGTCTGATCTTTTGCATTGGTTCTGAGCATGCGTGTTTGTACCTTGTACAAAAGTCCTATGGTTTTCTGTACACATGATCGGACTTTGCTCCATCAGACTTTTATTGCTGGAAAGTTTGTCCGTTCGCATAGCCAACAAAAGTCTGATGAAACCCGAAAAAGTTTGTCCGGCGGAGCGTAAACATGGTCGGATGTTGCTTTAAAACAGCTAATTTGCATGTTTGTTGTCAAAAAGTCTGATCGTGTGTATGGGCCTTTAGACCCCTTTCACACTGGATCATTTTTCATGTGTTTTTTAGGTGCCTTAGCGTTAAAAAACGTGCCTTTAAAGCGCCTGAAAGAAGCCTCATCTGCAATCCCAATGAGAAAGCCTGAGTGCTTTCACACCGTTGCCAAAAACTTGTAGTGGTGTGGAGGCCTGCCTAAACAGACCATTCAATTTCTATCTGATACACAGCTGTTGGTAGATCTAAGATCTGAGTGTCATATGTGTAATCAACTTCACCTCAATATAGTTCAGGTGAACAATTCTATCAGTTTCCAGCTATAAGGGCTCTTTCACACTGACGGACCGTATGTCCGTTTTTCATCCTTCCGTTTTAGGATGAAAAACGGACATACATGTATCCCTATGGGATAGCGGGTGTCAGCGGATGAGCATCCGCTGACACCCGCTCTCGTCCGTGCCCGCTATGCTCCGTTTCTGCAGACGGAGGAAAACCCCATTTTTTCATCCGTCTGCAGAGCGGATCAGATGACGACGGACTCTACGGTCCGTCGTCACCCAATCTCCCATAAGGGAGAGCGGCGCTCTGACAGGTCCGTCCCTGCACGGAGTGCAGAGACGGACCTGTCAACTTCCTGCTCAGCGGAGATCGCTCCGGCGATCCTCGCTGAGCAAGCAGCTATCCACGGGGTCGGATCTGCACTGATCCGCCCCGTGTGAAAGAGCCCATAACCAGCAGTTCTGTATGCACAACTGACCACATGTGAACCATTAGTTTGCCTCTGCCTACGATCCTAAAAATTGTTACCTTGACTCATTGTTTTTTTGGTGACAGATAAATGCTCTTTTGTTGTAAAAAGACAATGTTGCAATTTACAGTACTTTTTTGGTTTACAGGATTCTATTTTTATATATTGTTTAGCACACGGTACATTAGTAAATGGTGATTTTTCTGGCCTTGCGGGGTCTGACTGTTACTGGCATCGAATCGTATTTCTAGTTTTACTGTTGTTGACTGTCCTTGTGCCATCCTAGAGTCCTGTTCTCTTCCTAGGTGAAAAGTACACTGGGTTATACGCCAGAGGATTGTTGGAATCATTCAGTAGGCTGTATGCATAGTGCGGCTTCTTTGCATTACTTATTTTTGTCCATCAAGTCAAAGACCACAAGTGGACAGTTATAGAAGCAGATAGAGCAACATAAAACCTCCTTGCTGATAGTGAGTGAATCCCTACAGTTAGGTAATATGTTAGGTGGGTACACCTAACTCTGGGCACCCCACCTCACCCCCGGGACAGACAATCTGTCCCTCCTCCCTTGATATCAGCTGGGCACAGTTTACAGCTGACTTTTGAGTACAGACTCTTTGCTCCCTAACAGATTTTTCTCCCTTTCTAAAGGGTAAAATTCATTAACTTAAACCTTTTGCATTTATAACTTCACCTTTGCACCTAACTCCTGACGAATGGTAAAGAGCCATGAAACACGTAGTGTTTTTTAGGATGCCCTGATAGGGTCGGCGTATGATCTATCTAATTGTATTGGCCTGTATATACTACCTATTACCTAGATTTTTTTAAGTCCAATGTTATGTATGTGTATGTATATTCCTGTGTGTGTACATGGCAGCTCTTTTGCATATGGTTTATCACCAGCTATAAACGCATTATATATCTCTTGTATATGGAATGTTCAAATGTACCTGTATTTGATCAATAAAATATATATGTATACTTTATTCAATATTTGTCTGAAGTGACATCCCTCAGTAAGGCCCCTTTCACATAAAGCAGCGCTATATTTAGCTCTGCTTTACCATCGTTTTAGCCGCGGTATTCGGCCGCTCGCGGTGCGGTTTTACCCCGCGAGCGGCCGAAAAAGGGTTAAAGACCCCCTGCAGAGCTCCGCCGTAGCGGCGCTTTGTGGCGGTATTGCGGCGGTATTACCGCGGTTTCCCATTCAAATTAATGGGAAGGAGCGGTATAGGAGCGGTGAATACACCGCTCCTATACCTCTCCAAAGATGCTGCTAGCAGGACTTTTTTTTGCCGTCCTGCTAGCGCACCGCTCCAGTGTGAAAGCCCGCCGGCTTTCACACTGCAAAAACGCCCCAGTGTGAAAGGGGCCTTAAAGTCCCACAAAAACAAAGAAGGATGGAGGTTTGTCACCAGCTATAAATGCATTATGTATTATACTCCTGTATATGGAATGTTCCAATGTACTTATATATACGTAACAAAATATATATTTACACTATATGCAATATCTGTCTGCAGTGACATCCCTCATTTAAAGTCCCACTATTTTTCTCCTCTGTTTTTATATGTTTAGAGGATTCTATTTTTATATATTGTTTAGCACAGGGTTTATTAGTAAATGGTGATTTTTCTGGAATTGCGGGGTCTGACCGACTATTACTGGCATCGAAGCGTATTTATAATTTACTGTTGTTGACTGTCCTTGTGTCATCCTAGAGTCCTGTTCTCCTCCTAGGTGAAAAGTACACTGGGTTATATGCCAGAGGATTGTTGGAATCATTCAGTAGGCTGTATGCATAATTCGGCTTCTTTGCATCACTTATTTTTGTCCATCAAGTCAAAGACCACAAGTTGACAGTTATAGAAGCAGATAGAGCAACATAAAACCTCCTTGCTTATAGTGAGTGAATCACTACAGTTAGGTAGTATGTTAGGTGGGTTCACTTAACTCTATAATGTAGATAAAGCTTCAAATGGAGAGCTTTCTGTTGGTCTTCATTCATTAAACAGTAAAGATAAAGGTTAAGTGTTTGTTCCAGCTTCAAACAGCAAAAAAATCACATTCAGTCTCCTGGTTCTAAAATCAGTTCCTTACCCCTCTCAGGTTCCACATGCAAATGGTAAGGGACCTCTTTGCTTAGGCCAGAAAGCCTGTACGCACACATCTTCTGTACTCCACCATTTACGAACTCCAGTTTATCTTATGAATATGTGTCAACAGCAAAGACCGACACTTCAGTTCTTGGTGCAACCTCTCTGGTCTGGACACCCATTCACAGGGTGTCTGTTTCAGTCACAGCCCAAGCAGCACTGGTTCCTGAAAGGAGGCCTGACTTAAAGCGGAAGTAAACCCTTTGATTTAAATAGTTTTTAAAAAAATGGCATGCCGGAAATGCTACCTGTCACATTGACTATGCTTTCAACCAAACTGTCAAACCATCCAATGGCTGGTGTCATAACTGATCACATGTGCAGCATCATGGCAGTTGAAGATTGAACAGAGGCCAAGATGGCAGCTTCCTTGGCTGAAAACGATAGGAGGGTTTACTTCCACTTTAAAGGATAACTAAACCCCAAAGGCCAAAAATGTATTACATGCATTATATTTTTTCAAGCTGAGAACATTTTCAGAAAGTACAGAAAATACATGTTGATCTTACTAGAAATGCAAGGTCCTGTGAGGTATAACCAAACATAAAGTGCCTCTCCAGGTTCCACTGACTACACAACCTGGTGGTTCAATCCATATCAAGTGCAACTTCCACGGGGCTTGTCTTGACCGATTATCAACAAACAAGAGAAAGATGAAAGCACAAACCTAAAGCCGCTCAATTTCAAATGTGACAGGAGGGCTTCAGCTCTATCCCCTCCCAAACCACGCCCTTTAATGCGTTTCACCCATCATGCGCTTAATAGTAGAGGTGGAAGTGAAGAAGTGTCTCAGAATTGTATGCATCATCAGCCCTTTAGAAACAAAATCTAAATCAGATGGGGCTGGAACAAAAAAAGCAGACCATAACAAAACAAAATATAACCAGTTCTTATCACTCCATGTACTGTATGGCACTGTGCTAGTATGCCCACAAAAAAAGAAAATGGACGAAAAAGTAAAAAAGGGAAAAACCCCAGCTGAATCAAACTGACAAAAAAGGAGAAAAAAAAAAAAAAGTAAAAAACAAATGAAACAAAAATCGTAATAAACATATGGGATCCTATATCCGGTAAAAACAGCATCTTTATTAAAGTTGAGCTTTACCCAACAGGGAAAATAACACCCCCCCCACCCCCCCCACTGCCACATTTGGCACTGTTTGGAGGGGAGCGGGTAACTGGTTTTGACAGATACCCACTCCCACTTCTGGTCAGACGCACCATAGCAATCTGAGCTGAAAGTTCAGCCCCCTCTGCTTCCCCCGCAGTCTTCTGGGACACATCACAGGTCCCAGAAGACTACGAGACCATTCACAAGGCGCAGCGCGGCTTGTGCATGTACAATAGGAAACCATCTGTGAAGCGGCTAGGCCTCACTGCCTGTTTCCCTTACTTGAGATGCCGGCACCTGCACCCAAAGCCGATTGAAGAATCTGTTCAGGTGAGGACAATGCTGGATCCCTGGACAGGTAAGTGTTCATATATTAAAAGTCATCAGCTACAGTATTTGTAGCTGCTGAATTGTAATTTTTTGGGGGGAGGCTGGAGCTCCTCTTTAACATCAGTTTAAAAACATAATTGCAACAATCCAAAAAGCGTACTTTTTGCAAGAACAAAAGGTAAGAATGAATGACTAACCAAAATAGATCTGCAAGCAAGCAGATCTTACAACAAACGGGTCTACAAAAGACAGATCTACAAATGGCATCACTGAAATTGGACTCTTAGCCAAACCAATGAATAGCTGGGTATATGTAGTGGTCTACCCACCGAGCATTCTGGGTAAGGGTACTTAAGGTACAGACGCCATTTTTTGGGGTTCGTTATTTAGACCTCATGGCCCTCCTGGTCTGAGGTGTGTGCTGCCTTATCCTATGTCTCGGGGCCGGCTGGCCTTAGGCTTCGCAACTGAAGAGTAGGCCCAGAAGTTCTGGGGTCTACTGATCCAGGGATGGTTCTGTGCTGTCTTGACTGTGGGGATAAGCCACGCAACTGGAGGATCCAGGGGAGGACTTTTCGGGAGAGGACCGAGCAAAAAGGCTGGTACCTCTGGAAAAGCCTGGAGACTCAGTTGAAGGACGCATCCTGGGTTACTTAACACACAGTATCACTGGGTCGGCTGAAATAAACTGGTACTGTGTGACAGCTCTTTAAACTTTGCAACAAGAAGCTCATTGTGCCTTCCTGTGGCAGAGGATTGCACAACGGTTTTGCTAAAATTAACAAGTCTGTGACCGAGTATCTCTTCGGCTGCTAGGTCAGGAGTGGGGCCTATCTGTTGGTTGCTAGATCCAGCCTGTGGAAGCTGTTTGTCCTCTGGAACCCGCAAACTACAAGGTACCTGAATTCCCCTTAACCCTCTATCCCTATAAAAACAGAGGAGAAAATGGTGGGACTATCTATTGCAATTTTGTGTGTCGGAGCAATCTTCTTTGACAACCCTTTTAACGGACCCCTAAGATGGACACAGTGAACAGGGGAGGTAAGGGTAAGCCCAACAAAAACCAGCAACTCCTTCGGGGGTCAGTGCTACATATATATATATATATATATATATATATATATGTACTGCATATATACTCAGTATACTGTATATGTATGCATGTCTCAAGAGTTGAGGTGAACAATCAACGGTTATAAGCTGCAAACCACCAATTGCCCTGCCTCCATGTAATGGAGATCAAGAGATCAAGACACGTTTGCACTCCATTTCAAAAGAGAAGAATAGGGTGACAACCATAGATCCCTCCATAGATACAGTGGACGGGTGACAAAGCCAATCAGGGGCAGGAAGTGTGTTATTTGCAGGATTAGCAAATAAAAATAAAGCATAAAAAGCTGGAAAAAAAATTAAAACTAATGCAACCAGCACAACAAGGACTGGTAGACTATTCAATATAAAAACATTTTTGGTTTTGGATTTAGGTAAGCTTTAATGCATTCTCCTTTGTGCAGCAAAGCCAATCCCCTCATGAGTTATCTGTTCTGAAGACTTAAGTGCCCTTTCACTGCCAAAATCATCCCTTAGCCATTTATGTACTGCATTTTGAGAGCAATAGCTCAGAGAAGCACAGCTGAGAACTGGTTAGTTTGGGTTTTGTAAAATTTGACATCAAAAGTACACGTTATACCAAATAAACCTGCTCATTTCTGATGTGGTTTACCCCCCCCCCCCCCCCAGATATCGATTATATTTATAATTCAAGGTACACTAGACAGGGAAAGGTGTGGGATGAAATATCTTCATATGGTTTAACCGCTTGCTAACCAGCCACCGCAGTTATACTGTGGCAGGTTTGCTTGGCTGCGCAAATCGCCGTAGGTGTACGTCGGGCTCTTACACAGCGCATGTGCGCCCATTGGCCAGCGGGGGGCGCCAATCAGCGGGTCCGACAGCGATCGTTCCCAGCAGTGACAGAATGGGGATTTACCATAGTAAACAAGGCAGATCTCTGTTCTGACAGGGGATGACACACAGATGTCGTTCTGCTATCCCCCATACAGTTAGAACACACAGTGGGGGAACACATTTAACCCCTTGATCGCCCCTGATGTTAACCCCTTCTCTGCCAGTGCCATTGGAACTTTTGCTCAAACCAATCAATATACAGTACGCTTATTGTTTTTTTTTTTTTTACCAAAAATATGTAGCAGAATACAAATTGGCCTAAATTGATGAAGAAATTAGATCTTTTAATATTTTTTATTGGGTGTGTTTTATAGCAGAAAATAAAAAATATTGTTTTTTATTTTGCAAAATTGTCAGTCTTTTTTTGTTTATAGTGCAAAAAGCAAATGAGGTGATCAAGTTGATCAAGGTGATCAAATACCACCAAAATATTTATGGGAAAAAAAGGACATAAATTTTGTTTGGTTACAACATCGCATGTCAGTTAAAGCGACGCAGTGCCGTATCGCAAAAACATTGCTGGTTGGGAAGAGGGTAAATCCCTCTGGGGCTGAAGTGGTTAAAAGCTTCCCACCAAAAAAATGCAGGAGGAAAACTGGCTTGCATTACATTGATAAATAACACAGAAACATTTAAAGGAAAAAATGCATGGGAACAATCAGAGATAGAATAAAAAGGAAGTAAATGAACAACACATGGAGCAAAACTGTGTTCCCAGCAACAGGTGTGTAGCGTGTAGCCACACTAACAGACCTTCACTTAAAAGTGAAAGTACCATTAATCTGCCCAATCCTCAAAAGATTTGAATTTTTTTTGGTCATGGTTACCTTTGTCTGACAGGTACCCACACCAACTTCCACAATTACATAAGTTTGGCCCCAACCTCCCCCGGATTGCAACATGTGATGTATCCCAGCAGGCTATGGGATCAATCTGAGAGTGCAGCATGATCTCAAGCATGCGCAGTGGGGAGCCAGCTGTGAAACAGCAGGAAATCAAAATTAGCTCCCACATCCAAGAAGCTGGTGCTGGGGATCCGAAGTCCAGCAAAGAACCAGTCCAGGTGAAGGCATTGCTGGAATCCTGGGCTGTTGAGGGCCTGTTTCCTAAAAGTGAGCAGCGACTTTTATTTTATTTTTTATTAAAGCGGTAGTAAATTTAAATTTTTTCTTCTTTTTTTTTTAAACCTGTAAGCCCCCGTACACATGGTCGGAAAATCCGACCACAAAATCCGTCTGAATTTTTCAGACGGATTTTGTCCGACACTGGTGTTGCATACACACGGTCAGACAAAGTTGTCGCAAAATCCGATCATTCTGAACGTGGTGACGTTCATTGCGTACAATGGAACTACGTAGAGGCTAGTAGCCAATAGCTTTGGTCTCGTAATTTGATCTGAGCATGCGTGGCACTTTGTCCGTCGTAATTCTCTACACACGATCGGAAAAAGTCTGATCGGATTTTGTTGTCGGAAAATTTGAGAGCAGGATCTCAAATTTTTTCCGTCAGAAAAAGTCCGATGGAGCCCACACACGGCCGGATTTTCCGACAACATGGTCTGATCGGACATTTTCTGTCGGAATTTCCGACCGTGTGTACGAGGCATAAGGGAAAGTTATAATGTGATAGTATGCATCGTATACTAGCACATTATGTGAAACTTACCTTAAAACTAAGAACTCCAGCGGTGCACTGTCACCACTGAAGGTGCTTCCATCTTCACCCAATCTTCCTTCCGGGTCCGTGGACTCCAGCTGTTTCACTGGACGGAGCCACGATGACGTCACTCCCACGCATGAGCTTATGAACCACGGTTTACAGCACAGGACTCTAAAGGAATGGCACAGGTATGCTGTTCCTTCAGAGGGCATGCGCTGGTGACCTCACCAGCTTCACCCAATGTAAATATCTCCTAAACGTTTAGGAGATATTCACAGTACCTATAAGTAAGCCTTACTATAGGCTTACCTATAGGTAAAAATCATGCATGGGAGTTTACTCCCACTTTAAATGACAGCAGTTCCTCTTTAAAGTAGAAGGAAAGGCTAAAATGAACAAAGTTGAAATCCTTGCCTCCCACTGCTGATACTGTTTGCAATAACGCTCCACAATGGGGATGAATTCACTGAGCCGCAATGTCTCCCACTGGCTTCCAGTGTGCTTTTCATTGTTGAAGGGGGACAGAGCTCCCTCTAACCAATTGCAATAAACCGTTCACTGCAACAAATCAGATTGAGCTGTGCAATCATGTGACCACTCAAAAAAAGTAAAAAGAAAAGGATTGTACACTGTGAATTCTTGCAAAAAGTATACAGCATGTTTCTAATTCTTAGAAAGGCAAAGTTTTGAACTGTTTATTTTAGCATTTCCTTCTACTTTGAATTAAACACATATCATAAAGAACACTGCACTCTCCACCTTGGATCCATCTGTTTGTGCCTTGTGCCAAGTATCAAATATTTTTCATAAACACAGTCATGAAATTTAAATCATACAAAATGTGATTCAAATCACAACTAGTCAGCTGTGATGTTCCTAAAGCTAACCGATAATGCTCTGGGGATCCTTTATCATGTTTGAAATTTTTATTTGTCAAACAAAAATGTATATAAATATTACAAATTTATATAAAACAAAAAAATTAAAATGTAAACCAAAATGATAATTGACCAAAAGTAATGTTGGTTTCTTAAAGTGGTTGTAAACCTAGTTACACCACGTTTACATACAGGTAAGCCTAAAATATGGCTTACCTGTAGGTACTGGAAATATCTCCTAAACCTGCACGGTTTAGGAGATATTTACCATATACACTTGCGCCGATGTCTTTGGCGCATGCGAACTGAAAAAAGGGCAAAAAATAAACATGTTATACTTACCTGCTCTGTGCAAGGGTTTTGCACAGAGTGGCCTGTTCCTCCTCTTCTGGGGTTCCTCAGCGGCGCTCCTTGCTCCTCTTCTCGAGTGCCCATACATAGAGCCACTTTCCATGGGGGCACTTGTGCGGGCGTGCACCCGAGTCCTGCTGCTGCGTCCATTGACAAAGACAGCAGGACTCGGCCCCACCCCCCAGCTCCTGTGTCACTGGATTTGATCGACAGCATTGGGAGCCAATGGCTGTGCTGCTATCAATCTATCCAATGAGGACCTGAGACAGTGGCTGGAGCTGCTGTGCTCGTCCCCGTCGCTGGAACAATCAGGCTCAGGTAAGTAAAATTGGGGCTCTGGGGGGCTGCTGCACTACAAAAGGTTTTTTACCCTAATGCATAGAATGTATTAAAGTGAAAAACCTTGAGGGTTTACAACCCCTTTAAGATAAAAAGCCGTATGTGTGCAGCAGCCCCCCTCAGCCCCCTAATAGTTACCTGAGCCCCATCTCTATCCAGTGATGTCCACGAGTGCCTCGGCCATTCCGGGACTCTCCCTCCTGATTGGCTGAGACACAGCAACAGCGCCATTGGCTCCCACTGCTGTCAATTAAAGTCAGTTAGCCAATCAGGAGTGATAGGAGATGGGGCCGAACCGTGGCTCCGTGTCTGAATGGATACACAAAGCTTCAGCTCGGTTCGGGTGCCCCCATAGCAAGCTGCTTTTCTGTGAGGGCACTCAACGGGAGGGAGGGGTCAGGAGCTCCAGCCAGGGACCCGAGAAGAGGAGGATACGGGCTGCCCTGTGCACAGAGCAGGTAAGTATAACATGTTTGTTATTTTAATAGAAAAAAGAAACAAGCCCTGTCCTGTGTGATGTACCTTGAATATAAAAACAAATACTTTGGCTGGTAAAACAGATCTCATAAACCTGTATGTATTTCTTCTGTGCATTTAGTGTGTTAACCTGGAGTTCAGCTTTGTACTGAGTACAGCAAACAATCAGAATTTAGTCTGCCGATGTCAGCCAAAAACAAGATGGTTTTTGCCCAGTTGCTTTAGGTTACAACGTTACAATAAAGAACGAATGTTTAAGAAAATAACTCTTTTTTGTAAGTAAGGCCAAATGTCCCAAATTACACCATCAAACTACATCCAAGACATCATTCACATCCTTTTCCCACATTCAGAATATCCTAATAAAACCTTAAAAAAGAGCATCTAATGAAATCTTTATCCTAAAGAAGCCCTCGCAAGAGACTCAGTTCTTTTGCATCGTTTGCATTTTCATATGGCCACATAGAACATATTAAAGAGATTTGCGCCAACATCTTTCATTATGTAGTAATGTATTTTTGTCCAAGTTTAATATAGTCAAGACCTAACCCTCTGAGCTCTCTCACAGCGTGTACTGTGATCAGAAAGCCAATGACTGATTTACTGACTTTAATTTCTTATTGTCTTTTGTAAAACCTGACAGTGAAAGAATGATAATTAATATCATATAATAAAATTTAGCTGATCTGTTGCCACATAACTCCTCATCATAAATAAACATGGAATGGCAGTATAGCACAGGCAGGTATGATCTGCCGATAAATGACTTTACGTCTGAAAATGATGGATGTATGCTGCATGCCCATATCACTTTATGAATAAGTGGAAATTATTCATAAAAGTATATACACTATGATCGATAATATACTAAGGGAATGTTTAGGATGAGAAGACATTTGACAGTTGAGAAACCTTTGTGACTGTGGATATATTTATTCACCAGAAAAAGCTAGAAACATTGTTTGCCTTTACTGGGCCTATAGGTTCTTTTTTTTTTTTCAATTATTTTATTTATTTTAGAGAGAGCAGTTTCGAGAATACACATACCAAAGCATAATAATCAACTTAAACATCAAGTTTTACACTTAATTAACAAACATAATTTATATCTTTCATCTAGTAGATTGGGTTATCTTCTGAGATGCAACTAGTCAGCCCAGTCTCCTATCTACTTTTTCCCTGTCTCGGACTTGTCTCCCTCAATTTTATACCATTGTCTAATAACTCAAAAATAAGACATAACACAACAAAACCCAACGAAACACAACAAAACAAAAAAAAAAAAAAAAGGGGGGGGGGGAAGGGGGGGAAGGGGTAGAGCCAATCCAAGTTATGACCTCCCAATGCGTTCACTACTCACAAGGGGGTCCAAACACAAAAAGAGGGTATATTAATTTTCCCCAGCAAGGAGATTAAGTCCTTCCTCCGAGGTCATGAAAGTATTCCAGGATGCCCAGATCCTGATGTACTTTTCTTTTTGATATCGTGCAGAGAGGACCAAATCTTCCAACTTGCTGATCTCCCTTACTTTATGCAACCACATCTGTATCGTCGGCGGCACCTCCGATTTCCACATCAGTGGGATACATGCCTTAGCGGCATCTAGTAGATGACAAATAACGGATTCTTTATAGGTCTTTTCTGGTATATAGGAAGCATGAAGGAGATAGAACGCCGGGTCATCTGGGACTACAATATCTGTAAAAATTTGGAGGATACGTCTGACTTCTGTCCAAAAATTCTTTAGTTTAGTGCATTCCCAAAAAATGTGTAGCATGGAGCCCGTGTCTTTCTGGCATCTCCAACATGTATCTACAGAGTCGGGAAAAAAAGTCTTCAATTTTTCTGGTGTTCTATACCATCGCGTAAAAATTTTATAATTGGTCTCTTGTATTTTCGCACATATAGATGATTCATGTGTAAACTTAAGCATATGTTGCAATTGTGTTGTACTAAAAGTTTTCCCGAGCTCTCGTTCCCATTCATGGACACACTTCAGAGAATCCGTTTCCCTTGCTACATTTATCAATTCGTAGTTCGCTGATAAAGTGTGTGACATTAATCCTGTCTCTGAACAGTATTTCTCAAATAGAGTAAGGGGCCTGATAAACCCTCCCGGATCAGGGAGAGTATTCAAAAAATGAGTTATCTGAAGGGCATTCCAAAATTTTAGTCTAAACGTTCCCTCTCTTTCCATCAGCTCCGAGATCGTCCGCCATTTCCTATCTCCTATGTAGCTAGACACTTGAGTATAACTTGTATTACATAGATGTTTAAACGCTCTATCTTCATTTCCCGGTGGAAAACGTGGGTTCCCTAGTATTGGGTACAGGGGGGAGGTCTCTGGTGTTATACTCAGTATTGAAAGCAAATTTGCACAAGTTTTCACCGTGTTACCTATTAGGGGATGTTTAATAAGTTCTCTGGGGAGATATGTAGCACACCAGGATGCTCTTCCTAATACAACAGGGGACTGAGCATGCTCAATCTGAACCCAAAGTTTAAGGTCTGTATGCCTATTCCAATCTATCACCCTACTCAGGTGTGCAGCCAAGTAATATTTACGTATATCTGGTACTGCTAATCCTCCATCTTTTTTAGGAAGTATTAATTGCCTGCGCTGCAACCTGGGTTGCTTGTATGCCCATATAAAGTCAAAGATTAGCTTCTGGCATTGTTTAAAGTATAACGATGGGATATTTATTGGAAGGGCCTGTAGGAGATAAAGAAATTTAGGAAGGATACTCATCTTGATGATATTAACCCGTCCTAGCCATGAGTGTAGACCTGATTTCCACTTACCCAGTAGGGTTTTCACATTCTGGAGCAGTGGGGGGAAGTTTAGTTCAAAGATCTTATTTATATCTGGTGGAATTGATGTACCAAGATATATGAGAGCTTTATCTGTCCATTTAAGCTTGAAGTTTTGTTTGAGTTGTTCAATTAATATCTGTGGGCAGTTAAGCCCCATTGCTTCTGATTTATTGAAGTTTATACGGAGGTTAGAAAGTATACTATATTTCTCGAATTCCTTCATTAAGTTCGGAATCGAGATCAGGGGGTTCGTAAGCGAGAACAACATATCGTCTGCATAGGCCGAGATCTTATATTGTGTTTTTCCTACGTGTACGCCCATGATATCCTGATTTAAGCGGACCATGCAGAGGAATGGCTCCAGCGACAGGGCGAAAAGGAGTGGTGACAGTGGGCATCCCTGACGTGTCCCATTTGCGATCTGGAAGGTGTCCGACAGTACTCCATTAACTCTTACCCGTGCCGTTGGGCAGGAGTAGATGGCGTTTATCCAGTTCAACATTTTATCTCCAAAGCCTCCATATCGCAACACTGCCACCATATATCTCCAGTTCACCCTGTCGAAGGCTTTCTCAGCGTCTGTATTTATAAGTACTCCTTGTGTCTGAGTTTTATTCACTATATGTAGCAGGTTAAGTACCTTTGTGGTATTGTCTCTTGCCTCACGTTTGGGAACAAAACCTACTTGGTCTAGGTGTACTAAATTTGGGATATATTGTTGGATCCTATTTGCTAGAATCTTAGAGAAAAGTTTTAGATCCAAATTGAGCAAGGAAATTGGGCGATAGCTCCCACAGGAAGACGGATCCTTTCCTTCTTTCGGTATCACCGATATATGGGCTAACATGGTCTCTTTTGTAAATGTCGCAGCAGATCCTAGAACATTAAAAAATTTAGTCATATATTGAGCTAGAGATTGAAAGAGAACCTTATAATATTGGGCTGTGAATCCGTCGGGGCCCGGGGCTTTACCCAGTTTAGTGGCTCTTACGGCACCCTGTAATTCTTCCACTGTTATGGGCTTTTCAAGGTCTTCTCTATCTGCCTCAGATAATTGGGGCATTTCCGACCGTACAAGATATGAGTCAATTTGGGCTTGGGTGGGAGATTTAGTCTGAAGATTATATAAGGATTCATAAAATTCCTGAAACTCCCTAGCGATATCATATGGTTTTGTCACTTTAGGCTTATTCGGTGGTATAATTTGTGGTATATAGTTCATTGTTTTCTGTTCTCGCAAAGTTCTAGCTAGAAACTTCCCACATTTATCCCCTGATTCGTACGAGAACCTCCTACAGGTTTGTAATGCTGCCTTTGCTTTAAAATATAAAAGATCTGCATAAAATATAAAAGATTTGTATTCGTTTAACTTGGAGTTCTTTCTCTAGGGATATAGATAGAGTCTGTTTATGGCGAGTTTCCAGTAGGGCTAGTTCTTCTAAAAGTATTTTTAATTGTTCTGTCCGCTTCCGTTTGATCCTGGCCCCATGCTTAATTAGTACTCCTCTAATAACCGCTTTGTGTGCCTCCCATATAGTTCCGGGGTCACAGTCTAAGGTGTCATTAGCGGTAAAGTAATAGTTCAATTCCTTAATTACATCGTCTAAGACTTCCTTATCCTGTAGGAGGCTCTCGTTCAATCTCCACTGACTTGGTCTTTTATATAGAGGGTCTTGTAGTTCATATCTAATAAAAACAGGTGCATGGTCTGACCACGTAATAGAACCTATCGTGGCTTCTCGTATCGAATGGAGTTGGGCATGTGGAATTAAGAAATAGTCTATTCGGGAATAAGATTTATATTGTGGTGAGTAGTAGGTATAGTCTTTTTCAGTTGGATGAGATATGCGCCATATATCAACCAGCTGATTTTTATGTAAATTTTGAATAATGCGGTTACGCGACCTACAAGAAGTAGATGAAAGTCAGAAGAAGTATCTTCAGCTGGATTTAGTGGGACATTTAGCTGGATTTAGTGGGACATTTAGGTCGCCTCCAATGATGACATGGCCCTCTGCAAAGTCGTTAAGTCGTTTAAATATTTTAGTCAGGAAGGGTTCTTGGTGATCATTGGGGGCGTATAGTGTCACCAATGTGGTTACAATATCACCCACTTTACCTTTTACGAACAGATAACGCCCTTCAGGGTCCTTGGTCATTTCTATATACGTCCATGGTATCTTTCTCGAGATGAGAATGGATACTCCTCTCGTTTTTGCCTTTTGGTTTGTAGCATGGTAGACATTTGGGAATAGATGGTTTTTTAGAATAGGTACTTTGTCTTCTCTGAAGTGTGTCTCCTGTATGAATGCTACATCTGACTTATAGCGTTGCAGGTCATGTAAAAGTAGTCTCCTTTTTTCTGGTGTGTTTAGGCCTCTTGCGTTCAGCGAGATCACATTGAGGGCTTCCATGGATTGGCTCTAAAAAAAAAAAAAAAAGGGGAAAAGAAAAAACACGGATTCGGGGATTTGTGGGATGGGATCCCCTCCTAAAAAACTTTTAGCTATATGTTGCTAAAAAAAAAATAAACGCTCACCGTTACGACCCGGTATATGAGCGTTATCCTATGTGGGGTCGTGGTCCGAGGTAGTCGGGTTTAGAGCCCCGGGATCATCCGCTTATCTCCAACATTTACTGTTTTAATGTTTTTAGATTAAGTAGGGGCGGGAGGAGGAGAGAAGGAAAGAAGAGAGTAAAATAAGAAGTAAGGGATTTTTAAAGAGGTAATATAGGAGAAGGGGAGGGGGGGGGGGAGGGGGGAAGGGAGATATCGGGGGAGCGAGGCCTATAGGTTCTTTAACAGCTTCGGGGCCTTAGCTATTCAGCCATTGGAGTTGAAGAGTAATATGCTGTACTTGAGGGTATAGGGGAGCATGTTACTTACTCCCCTTCTTTTCATGAGTCAAGGCTGATTGTTGGTATTCGTCCAACATTGTCTCATGTGGGCACTGGGCAGATAGACAATCCACAGATCTGTGTAAAGCCCCATACACACGGTCGGATTTTCCGATGGATTCTGTCCTATCGGACAATGTTGTCGGAAATTCCGACCGTGTGTAGGCACCATCGGACAGTTTCCATCGGATTGTCCGACGGACAAAGTTCTATCTCCTGCTCTATAAATATTCCGACAACAAAGTCCGATCATACCAATTCAGATCGTGTGTATCGAATTCCGACGGACAAAGTGCCACGCATGCTCAGATCACATTACAAGACCAAAGCTATTGGCTACTAGCCTCTACGTAGTCCCGTCGTACGCAACAAACGTCACCATGTTCAGAATGATTTTCCGAAAACTTTGTCCGACCGTGTGTATGCAACACCAGTGTCAGGAACATTCCGAGGTGCATGCAATGCTGTGCGCAATTCGCCATTGACACTGGTTCCAAGTAGCCTATATAAGTTATAATACTTACATACCATAAAATACCATAAAAAAGAAAAAAGAAAAAAAAAACAACAAAAAATAAATAAATAAAGCAGCTGCTAAAACTGTGAGATACACACATGTACAAATATATAGTTCAATATAGCAGCGCTATAAAAAAAAAAAAAAAAAAAGGAGATGGTGAATAATCCAAAACAGTGAATGTGTGTGAACTAAAACACAAAGCAACATAAGTGATAACAATGAAAATGAATAAACAGTCCATAAAATGCACATCAGTGTAGATTCTTGTGATAAACACCTCTCGATGACCGTGCACCTCCACCACATAGAATGCATGCTTACCAAAAGGCAAGCTCTTATGATCGTGCGGCTAAATACCCAGCCAGGGCCTCTGTCCGGAGGGGTGTTGAGTATCCACAGGTATTGATTGGGAAGAAACTTGGAGTAAGCACCAAACGACCAGGGAGACTCGAACATCAAACCACCAGGGGAATAGGTCAGGCGTTACCCAGAAATGTAAAAAGACTCTCCATAGTGTAAAACGTACCAAAATGGTTTATTAAAGCTTAACAATTGCACTTACAGAAATTATGATTAAAAACAATCAAGAAAACAGCCGGCCGGCTTGCGAACACCCATCCACTGAGTTACAGCGCGTTGACGTCAGCACGCCAAACCTCCCTACGCACGTTTCGTCACAATCTAACATTGTCTTGTTCCCCGATCGGGCCTAGGTCGGAGCTCAGGGCCGGCTACAATGGGTATCTCTGGCAGGAAACTAATCCTCTTGGTACCTTACCCTCAGCCCTCCAGCAGTGCGGAACAGCACAATACTCAGGTATGGGTAAGATTAGGATAAAACTTCAGCAGAGCTCCAGGAAAGACATCTGGTCCCTGCGCCATCTTGGACATGCCCTCAACTCCTCCATAGATCCTCCTCTAAGATCAGCCCCTTATCACACTTCTGATCACCCTCCTTCAGACCTCAGATCAGCCCTCCAT
The DNA here is from genome assembly GCA_028564925.1 of Lithobates sylvaticus. Classification (NCBI taxonomy): domain Eukaryota; kingdom Metazoa; phylum Chordata; class Amphibia; order Anura; family Ranidae; genus Lithobates; species Lithobates sylvaticus. The sequence goes on from CM053027.1 coordinate 69,725,073, forward strand.
CAAACATCATATTAGCCCCATCAGACCTCAGCTTAGCCCCCATAACACAGCAGTTATTCCCCCTAAGGATCTTAGATTATTCACATTTCATACCTCAAATTGGTCCACCTTCTAACCTTAGATCAGAACCCCATCACACAGATTAGCCTTGTTCAGACCTCATATTGGCCCCAATCACATATAATTTTAGCCCCATTCAGACCTTATATCAGCGAGGTAGCAGGTGCAGTTAGCTGCCTGGCCACTGAATGGCTCTATTCCCATTATAGTATGGTAAAGGGGAACACTATAAGCAAGTGATAGCTCCCCTTTTAGAGAAGTCTCTCCTTAGTGATGTAATGGGAGGGTTAGTGCCCATATAAAAGCCAGGATAGGAGGAGCCTTAAGGCGGATATACATATACAGTGCTCAGCATAAATGAGTACACCCCTTTTCAAAAGTAAGATTTTAATCAATAGCTCAATGAACACAAGAACAATTTCCAAAATGTTGTCAAAACTGAGTTTTATAGAACATTTGTTTAGCTCATTACATGAAAGTAAGGTTACTACTATAATTTAGATTACAAAATCTTAAATTTTACTCAAATTAGGTGATGCAAAAATAAATATACCCCACAACAAAAACTACTACATCTACTATTTTGTATTTTCAGTTCCAAAACATTTATCTTGGTTTCATACTCCAGAGTACAGAGATCCAGTAGTCTCCTTCTTTTTCAGCATGGCTTTAAGAGAGGTTTCCTTCATGGACAACACCCATGCATGCCATTCCTCGGCAGTGTATGATGTATTGTGTCACGGGGAAACAATCCTCCCAGTTTGGCTTTCTACTTCTTTAGCTAACTGCAGTGAACTTGCATGCCGATTTTCTTCAACCCTTCTTATCAGAAGATCCTCCTGATGAAGTGTTACCTTCCGTGGACAGCCTGGACATCTCTGTGAGATGGTTGCAGTTACATCTTTGTTAACTTCTTGCATAACTTTTGCTACAGTATACTGACTGATAAGTAAAGCTTTTTTGATCTTCTTGTAGCCTTCACCTTTCTTGTGTAAAGAAATTATTTTCTTTCTCAGACATTGTGACATTTCTCTTCCATGTGGAGCCATTGCTTACAGCATGAAATGGGAAGGGGTTTTCTTTGTTAAGGAACACGCTTTTATAATCAACTGTCTGCTGGATACCTGTTTATTGAATAATTAGACTCACCTGCAGTTGAATTTTTGTTAATCGGGATTTTGTTTTCTAAAAAGTAGCTTTGCTCCTAAGGGGCCTTTCACACGGGTGGACCGTATGTCTGTATTTCATCCATCTGTTTTTGGATGAAATACGGACATACATGCATTCCTATGGGATAGCGGGTGTCAGCGGATGAACATCCGCTGACACCCGATATCGTCCGTCTCCGCTGTGGTCCGATTCTGCAGACGGAGGAAAACCCTATTTTTCCATCCGTCTTCAGAGCGGATCGATGAACACGGACAGACGGTCCGTGTTCATCCGATCCCCCATAGAGGAGAGCGGAGATCTGACAGAGCGGTCCCTGCACAGTGTGCAGAGACTGCCCTGTCACCTGCCGGCTCAGCGGGGATCAGCGGAGCGATCCCCGCTGAGCATTGGATCTTTATGGGGCGGATCATTACGGATTCGCCCTGTGTGAAAGAGCCCTTCGACTTTCATTGGGGTGTATTTATTTTTGCAACATAGTCTTGAATGAATTTGTTAGGAAAAATACATTTTTGTGTGTACAAATGAACAAATCTTGGTTGCAATCAATGGCCCGCATTTGTGGGAGTATTTTGTGTCCCATAGAAAATGTTGATTCTGAAAGGAAAGTAAACTTTTTCTGACAAATCAGGCGTACTCATTTATCCTGAGCATTGTATATCGAAATTCCTCAGGTTTAGCAGGGACCGCCTAAATTTTGATCCATGTATGGGTAGGCTGGTTGTACAGAATGTATGGGCAGGCTTGTTGTACAGAAGTCGCTCTTCTGATCAACTTCTGTACAAACAGCCTGTTTATCTACTGATCAATTCTGTACGACCAACCTGTTGTGTTTTTCATGATAGCTCTCCTTTTAGAAAAGTCCCTCCTTAGTGATGTAATAGGGGTAGTCAGTGTCCATATAAAAGCCAGGATAGCAGAAGCCTTAGACAGATGGGGCATTGGTGGTAAACACCCTAGAGTTATACACATGTAGTCAGCTACTGCAAAGGCCCTGCACAGGGCTGAAGCGCCGAGGGAAGTGCTCAGGATTCAGTATGTGCAGCTGCAGAATTCCTGAATCTTATGCAACGTGAAGTGAGTTGTAAGCAGGATGCATAAAGCCTCATGGGCAAGATCAGAGCCCTTTGAAGTGAGTACTAATGATCTTTGATGAAAGAGAGTAACATTGGTTAATGTGCCCAGCTGGGCAGAGCTATGGAGTGGGACATGGACAGATAGACTGGTATACTACAGAAAGCGACCTTGTTAATCTAGGCTGACAGAGGAAGATGCGTCACCTTGTTATTCTCAGTTTGAATAAAGCAGAATGCTACAGATCTTGTATACAGGGAGATGGGTCCCAACACTGTAGTGCTTTTAAGGAAAGGAGAGAGGAGATGCTGGCATTCTGAGCCTAAGTGACTGCTACAGAAGATTTTCTCTTATGTATGGCAATGTGTTTCCCGAAGAGTCAGTACATCAATGTGATGGTACGTGTCACTGCCATCTTTGAAGAACATCAGTAAAGAGCAGAAAATATACTTCTTGTGTGGACATTCTTTTCTTCATGAATATAGAGTCTCATGGCCAGGAATGTTGTGGGTTGATCTATGGTCAGGAGTTGGGCACAATATAGTGAAGGCTTCTATCTACAACCAGTGGGTCACTGTCCTATCCATGAAGAAGCGGTCTCTAGCCAGAACTCGATCTTACTGCCAACGGCTGCCTATCTCTAATAGAAACGTCTTGTCCTAGGATGTTCATTGTTGGGTGGAAAGCAGAGCAGCTACAGTTTTCAATACGGGGCAGGGCTGCCAGTGTTATTGGCATGGGAAGCCTGCAAAAAAGTCATTAAAAAATGCACTGGGTGAGCTAGGGCAGCATGGCAGGGCAATGCAATCTATAAAAGCTGGCACAGAGTTGTACATGCCCTAGGAACCAGGCCAAATGTTGGCTAAATTGACACTGTTTGAGTCTATGGTATAACAAGCATGATCAAACTTAGAACTGTTTATTAAAATAGGCAATTTCAGGCAAACAGCTAAAAAATATAGCTGAAATGTGTATTTAGGAACGGCTTAACATACATCGTTTTTCAAGTAATGAACACACTTTCATGATCCATGAGCCCAGCAGTGCTTAACAGCAAAAGGTGGGTAATAACTGTTGAGAATCTGCCTCCAATCTGGACTAGTAGAGAATCTCCCCAAACCGATAACAACCACACTGAGCTCACTCCTTCCTGCATGTTCATCCAAGTAACCCCTCATTTTTCTAAACAGCTTGCCGAAGTGAGACTTCTTCTATTAAATGATTTCAAACTGCAGCTGGTGTGTATAAATTCAACATAAAGACATTTCAGTTAGTTAATATGGCTGAAAAAACATGCTCATTAAATTTGTAAGTATGCATAAGCTAACCAAGTTTTTTTAATACTTCCTAGCAGTTGGTCATTAATTCAGGCCATTTCTAATATTTGGTTTTCATTGTTTATACAAGTCATAGTAAATAACTGCCATTGGAAAAAAAAAATATATTTTTTACACATTTTTAATTCAGTTTATTGACTACATTTTGCTTTACCCACAATGTCTTTTCTGTAAGGTCAGCAGGTTACAGAATTTAACATTGCACTTTTAAATGCATAATTTACTTTGTCTTCCCGTGACCCTTTGATGACTCTTTTCAGCCATAAAGTCATTGATTGTGTGTCCTTTCCTTTAGCTTCCGTAAATCTTCTAAATAAGATCCTAAATTACTAAATGTAAATTAAGTGTGTAAGCGACTTTAAAGTTGAGACCAAAAATAATTGCCTGCATAGCGGTTTGGCAGCCTATTTAATTATTGCATGTACTTATTTAATGCTTAGGCAAAGAAGAAATATAATATTAATATACTATACAAATGGAACATATTTTAAATCCACTCTAACAGAATTTTTCCATGTAAAATGCAATGTTGCAGGTAGCAAGGTCACAAAGTATGAATTAATATGTAACTAAAGCTAATAGTACAGGATAATAATGTTTGTCTCAAATGGTTATTTGACTTAACAAACATTTTTACACAATATTACCTATTGCAGAAATATGTAAAAAGGAATTTTGCATTGTAGGACAGTTGGCTAAATGTTTATTCGCTGCTTTTAAACAGTTTTCCTTCTTTTTTTTTTATAGTTTAGGTTTTAGGGGATTTGGAAGGTTGACCTCAAGCCACACTTACCATACGCTTACTAAACCCTGATCCTAACCCCAAAAGTTAGCTCTATCTATTTTCCATATGACTGCTGAAGGTAGGAAAAGTTGGTGTCACAAAAAAAAAAGAAAATTACAAACCTGGACAATTTAACCACTACTGGAGCATTTTTTAAAAAAATTTCACACAGAAAATTACTTAACCCCCGCCAAATATTATTTTTTGAACGCAGAGGCCATGTAGAATACAAAAATTGTAATTGTATTTTTTAAGTTGTACAATAATTGCATAACTTTTTATCTGATCTATATTTTTAATAAAAAATACACTAGAATTCATTTTGGTGCACACCAAAACAATATTATCTCAATTCTTGTACAATAAGGCCTCATACACACGGACGTTTTAAAAAACGGTCTGTAAAGCTAGTAACAACACCTGGAAAAAAAGCAGCGTTAAAAACGCAATTTTATTAGCGTTTCGATTTGGCGTCAATTCGCGTTTAACGACGTTTTTAAGCGTTAGCGCTAAGGCACGTTTTTTAAAAAAAACATCCCTCTGCTATTTTCCTCTCTCAAATTACCCACATAAACATTTTTACAGCTTAAAAATGCTGTTGCTAAAAAACGTTGGTATAGCGTTAATGCGCGTTTTTGAGCATTTTTGAGCTTTTTTCGGCGTCAGCGTCAAAACAGCTCTAATGCTGGAGCCTCTGAAGGCGCTGGTCCTTGTTTTTTTTTGGAGCTTAAAAACGATCATGCCTGTTTCAGCTCAAAAACGTCATGGTGTGTATGAGCCCATTGAATAACATGGAGTTGTCTTCTTAAGCAGCAAAAACAGCTCAAAAAAGCCGTTGTTAAAACATCCGTGTGTATGAGGCCTAACTGTACAAAATAAAAGTTTAGGTTGTATTGAGTAAAGAGATACCAAATATGTCAAGCCTTAAAAGTGTGTTTGCCTGAAAATTGGCAAAAAAATGATAGTACCCAAAATTATCACTATGTAATGCCTCCACAGCTCATTAGTTTAGAGTAAATGAGGGACCTAGAATTTATTTCCGAGGGCCAGTTCACACCACATGCAGTACATTGTGTTTTTTTTTCTGCATCAAAAAAACACATGGATAGTAGGTTATATGCCTTTCAATGGCATAGTTCACACCAGTGCAGTCAGTTCCAGTGCATTCCAGTTCCAGAAAAAAAAAATTAACATGCTGCATTTTTTCTGCACTGGAATGTACTTTTACGTGGTAAAACGCATCAAAAATGCACCGGAACGCACCTAAGCACACCAAAAATGGATGGAAACACACATGTCCTTATTTAAGGTTACGAAACGAGGGGGGAAAATGCACTGGACTGCCTCAAAAACGCACCAAAAACGCATTAAAAATGTGCATGCAGAAAAGCATCCAAAACGTATCTGGACTGTGTTTCTATGGTGTGAACTGGCCATCACTCCAGCGTGTGCAGCAATACCCAATATTTATTATGCAATCATTGTTTACATACCCAAGTTGGACGTATGCATACGTATTTGTGTTAGTATGTGTGTTAGTGGGGCAACAGAACACCCTTAAATTTTTTTGTTATTATTACTCATTTTAATATATATTATTAACACTTCTTTTTTATACTTAACTTTAATGCTATCAAAAAGGGGTTAAGAAACACCTTTTGTAAAAGCATAGGGCAGGTGACAGGTACTCTTTATGGAAACATTAGGGGTCTGCTGACTGTTTTAGCCAATCAAAAACAAACTCTAATAGAGCCATTCAGCCGAATTTGCAACTGTGATTTTGACAGCTCTGAATATGGAGGTGCTCAGTGTTGAGCACGTTTGTGTTCACACTCTGCAGAGGACATCAGCAGCACATTGATGTTATTTATTGTGTGTGTGTGTTGTGGAAGTCCTGTCAAATTGATCTGGTGGCTCTACAGCTGGCCAGATCAATTTATGAGTTTTAAAAACAGCCATCAGTCTACTGAAAAATAGAAACAAGCTCAGTCAAGAGATTGTTTGGACAAGTTAAGGACCTTGGGGCCATGGGACAACTCAACTTTTTTTTCAGTTTTAGATAGAGTCCTGCGAGTCCTGTCAAATTGATCTGGTGGCTCTACAGCCGCCCAGATAAACGTATGAATTTTAAAAATAGCCATCAGCCTACTGAAAAAATAGAAACAAGCTAAGTCAAGAGATTGTTTGGTCAAGTTAAGGACATTGAGGCCATACAACTCAACTTTTTTTTTTCTTCAGTTTTTGGATGGAGTGGGGAAAAGTTGAAATATGTTGTTAGGTTTTTATTCCTGTCTGGGACCCCATTAGGGAGTTTTTCCCTGTAGTTCTTTTCCTGATGACGCCCGCACAAAAAAATTGGGTTTGTGGTTGTCACCAGGAGAGAAGGCACAAACAACAGTAGGAGAATTTCTGCACACAGACTGTTTTTTTATCTTCATGGATAGAATGCATGAAGGTAAAAAACCTTGAGCCTTTACCAGTGGCATCACTAGGGTTGGTGTCACCCGGTGCGAAAAAAATTGTGTCACCCCCAACTATATTCCCCCCTCAGTACAGACACCCCTTCAGTGCAGACCCCTCCATAAGTACAGACACCCCCACCCCAGTGCAGACCCCCCCAGCATTACAGACACCCCCCTCAGTGAAGACCCCCCCCAGCAGTACATACACCCCCCTCAGTGCAGACCCCCCAGCAGTACAGACACCCCCTTCAGTGCAGACTCCCCAGTGCAGACCCCCCAGCAGTACATACACCCCCCCTCAGTGCAGACCCCCCCAGAAGTACAGACATCCCCCTCAGTGCAGACCCCCCAGTGCAGACCCCCCCTTAGTGCAAACCCCCTCAGTACAAACACCCCCTAGTGCAGACCCCCCCCAGCAGTACAGATACCCCCCTCAGTGCAGACTCCCCAGCAGTGCAGACCCCCCTCAGTACAGACATCCCCCTCAGTACAGACATCCCCCTTAGTGCAGACCACCCTTAGTACAGACACCCCCTGGGTGCAGACCCCCCCCAGTGCAGACCCCCCCAGTGCAGACCCCCCATTTTACAGACACCCACCTAGTGCAGACCCCCCCAGTACAGACACCCCTCAGTACAGACACCCCCCTTACAGACCTCAGATACACACAGCGGTGTGTGTCCCTCGAGCTCCTCCTCCTCTGTGGATGTAAACAGAGAGGAGGGGGAGGCGGCTTTGTTCCGCTTCGCTGAGGGACACAGCTGCGGCGACGGTGAAACACAGGGCAGCAAGCGGTGTTAGCGGTGCCGCTACCCACGGGTGTCATCCCTTTGGCGGGTGTCACCCGGGTGCGGCCCGCGCCCCCCGCACCCGCCTAAACGCCACTGGCCTTTACAACCCCTTTAAAGCTGAACTCCAGGGACAAATATGTAGTTGCTGTTTAGAATAGACTTCCAGCAGAGGCAATGAGTCGGTCAACATTAAATATATTTAAACATGCTTGGGACAACACATAGATCTAACCTCAGAAAAAAATTAGGTATATAAAAGTCAAAATAAAGAAAAGACCCATACAAATGGGGTAGACTTGATGGACCACTTGGTCTTTTTCAGCCGTCACTCATGCTTCTATAACCATAAAGAGACACTGTGCTCCTATATAGAACATAATCATTTTGGTGCTTCTCCAATACATATAAAATGTATAGAATTGCAGAGATCCTTAAATGCAGCTTATTGAAACTCTCCCCATAGCTAGAAATAGTAAAAGACTGGTAAGACCTCTCCAAACAAAAGGAAATGCAAGTTCAGTGAAATCTTCTTTATGGTTGTATAATTCTTAAAGAATGAATGGTGACATTTAATTGAAAGACACGCTGCTTCTGGTACAGGGAAACCCATGAATCATCTGTGCAGCCACATTGATGAAGTTTTATTTATTATCCACCCTTTAAGTGGTTATGATTTTATTGTTATTGAATGCAAACCTTTGCCTTTTATTTCTTGCAGGTCAGTGACCAGACCTTGTTCATCTTTGTCCTCCAGCTACATCACTGGTATTCGTTTATTAAACTATAGCATTACGTCTATATTTATGAAGTTAAGCAGTTAGAATTTATAAAGTACAAAGTGGGGAATTTAACAACTTATATTGTATAGCTAGTATAGAACTGATTGGATAAAAAGATTACCTTGATATGGTTGGTTAACTTCAAGTGGACATATACTGTATTAAGAGCTCCTTCTACCCTGACCCTTGGGACATTTATCAAGTGATCCCAACCAAGGAAGATTAGGAGACTGATATTCAGGCACAGCTAACTAGTCTGTTGCTATGCCATATGCCCCATTCATACCTAATGGGGCATATGGCATAGCAATCTCCTACATTTTTTTTGCATGATTTTATGTGACACGCTTACGGCAGCCCATTCACTTGAATGGGCTGCCCTTCACACAACAAATGCAACAAAAAAGCTCCTGCATCTTTATGGACAGGGAATTCTATACCTTTTTGCTTACATTCCCGTGGGTGACTAGTGCTGGTGCAAACGATTCTGCTGATTCCTGCAGCTGTTTCAGCCCCCTGTAGGTTTCTAGCTGAGGCCATTGAGTCCTTTACACTGCAATAGCAGGTCAGCACCAGCCACAGCTATCCGTTGCTGTCGCCCAGCCAGCACTTCCTGTAGGTTGTCTGTCTACCTCAAATTAACCTGACCAAGTCCCCGAAACATACATTACTGGGATGTCAGGTTGAAGAGGCCTCCAAAACCCAGAGAAGACTCCTCACGTTTTTATTTGTTTCTGCTAAAATTACGATAGCTAGGAACTGGAGGTCGGCCACCATACCATTTGACCAACTCAAACATAAACTTTCCTGGCTTATGTTAAATGAACGATTGACAGCAATCTTACAGGATAAATTGAAGGTGTTTGAAAAGGTATGGGAGTCCATGGATCCGATATTTGACTAATGATCCCAAGACTAATCCTGACTAGGTTTCCTCCTGATTGATTTGGATCAGAGCGCGGAGTCATTTCTCCCTTCCCCTCCTCTTCTCTCTTTTCATCCCTTCTTTGCTTCTTTTGGTCCCCCCCCCTTTTTTTTTTTTTTTTTTTTTTCTTTCTTTTTTTTTTTTTTTCTCTCTCTGGTTTTTGGTGTTGAGGGACTCAGAGTGCAATAACTCAGCGTTTATGGGGGTGGGGGGGGGGGGGGTGTCCTCATCTATTTGTTTGGGGGGTTGCACATTCCTTGGCGTGATGAACGTACTCTGAGCCTACGTTGTTACCATAACATAGAAGGACATACTGAGACCTCAAGGTTCTACACTGTTAAACAGTTTGTTTTAAGCTAACAGCTAAGACTGAGGTTAATAAAGCATCATTAATACAGATTATGGTTATATACCCAGAAATATAAGAGGCTAATTGTCTCAGGAAACATGACCTATTGCCATGCTGATAGCTGTAATATGTCCTTCGCATTATACTCATGCAATTATATAGTATAACATTCTGTTTTTATACAGTATGTAATTCAAATTGTGGAAGTTCTGTATTGTTCAGAATCAATGCTGAAACCTCTTTTTTTTTGTTCTGTGAAAATCTTTAATAAAAAATATTGAAACAGAAGGCTACTTGGGAATCCTTACTGCAGCCCAATACAGATAATCGATTGACTGCAAGCAACACTTGTCTGGTAAAAATAATTTTGTGGCAGAGCTGTATGATTGTTCGAAAGTTTACAGGATAGGGAAACCTGGAGCTGTCCCAGGTCCTGAATCTTCTACTGCATAAGGAGATATGGAAATCTAGGCTAGAATTAGCAAAACTTTATAGGTGTTATTATTTATTTCATATTAACTGTTCTACCCAACAATATAGTAAGCACAACACAACTGAAAATCAACCTGTCATGCTGGTGTACAAATGGTGGTAGATGGCAGCATAATGATTCTAGTAAATACAGCTATTCTGTTGGTCTATACTGCACTTTCACCATCAGTTGCCATAGTTTCTCCAAGTATTATCCTGTACGCTTGTCTACTACACCTGTCAGACAGTGTTAATTTGAGACACACAGGAACACGGTATGGGAAACCCGCATTCCATATGCATTTCCCACACTGCTAGTCTGGGAGGGTACGCAGTGACGCCACCACAAGACCTAGAGGAGGACGGGCTCCTGTATTTGCCGGCCGGAAGCTTTTTTATGCTTTTCTGCCTTACCATTTGGATCAATGTAAGTGCTTCTTATTTATTTTAATAAACGGGTGTTACCAGATTTACGCTATGGGCTGCTTTTCTTCCTCCATTCCCCATATGGACCGCATGTGACCAAGTGGACCCCCAATACTTAACTACTCAGAATATTGTAAGACGAGGATTGGCGACTTGTGGGACTAGGAAATCGCAGATGCGTGTTTTTCATGTCATAGCAGAGCTTATTTACCTCTGCTTTCTGGTAAGCAGTTAATGTGTGAGGGTGTCGGGCACTGTGTTCATCACTGTATACGGTACAAGTCACCCAGGTGTTTTTCCCTTCTATCTACATCCGGATGCCAGGATCACCTTCCCTTTATTACTGCTTCAACCTGAAGAATCCCATGATTGTTATTTGGACATTTTAAGTCATCTATTTTGTTTATACCATCATTGTGGGGACTGGTCACTGTGTGGACAGAGATTGGGACCTCTTATCACCGTTAAGGGTGATTGGGTGTGGCTAAGGTTCTCACCACTGGGTCATCCCATGTGTGGGGTATACTCAGCCTCAATATTTATAATTGTCATCTTTTATATTTAATTTATTTTCATTTAAGTGTCTTTATTTGTTATTGGCGCAGCTCTTCTTTTTATTTTATTTTATTTTATTCAATATAATCATAATGACACCCCAAATGCAGATTGCAAATGCAATGTGTTTGCCGGCACCGGATAGCATGGTACTGGGGTAGTGCTTTTTTGAAAAGTAGTACATATACTATTTTTAGTGCGATCCACTGCAATTTCAGCCCATTCAAAGAATGTGCTGAAAATCACACCACACTAATGGCCGCGTACAGACGATCGGACATTCTGACAACAAAACCTTCGATTTTTTTCCAACGGATGTTGGCTCAAACTTGTTTTGCATACACACGGTCACACAAATGTTGTCGTAAATTCCAAACGTCAAGAACGCAGTGACGTACAAGACGTACGACGAGCCGAGAAAAATTAAGTTCAATAGCCAGTGCCGCTCTTCTGCTTGATTCCGAGCATGCGTGGAAGTTTTTGCATCGGAATTGTGTACACACGCTCGGAATTTACGACAACAAGTTTAGTTGTGGTAATTTACTCACTGTGCCCTGTAGCAGTGTGTTCAGTCCCTGCTTATCCATGTGTGAGGGGCTGAGGCTGGGGGGGGGGGGTTGCTAAGTATGCCCTCCTGAGCCTCCTCTATGTCAGTGGACACTGACAGAGATCTCGGAAGGCAGGGGAAAGTTTGCTGATTGGAGAGTAGCACAGCATGGTGTATTCATCCCCAGGAGCGGCTGTCTCTCCCTATGTGTTGACAGCTGCATGGTGCTGGTCCAGCTCCATCTTGAAAAACGCCTCCAGTTATTGTGGCTTTAGGAAGCGATCCATGCTGCAACTGGTGTGGGCAGATCAGCAGTCCGGTTTCCTGGGCATCCGAGGTACTAGCAATGTGTGGCAAGCTGCAGGGGAGCCGCTGGCCAGGAGTTCACACCGCCATGCCGAGACCACGCCTCAGATCACAGTCAAATTAGGCAGCCGCGAGGCACCTGTGAGTGCGAGGCCAGGGCTATGCAATTAGTGTACCTCCAGCTGTTGCAAAACTACAAGTCCCATCATGCCTCTGCCTCTGGGTGTCATGATTGTGGCTGTCAGAGTCTTGCTATGCCTCATGGTACTTGTAGTTCTGCAAAAGCTGGAGGCCTGCTAATTGCATATCCCTGCCTTAGGCGGCCGCCTAATAAGCCTAATTAAAGAGCCGCCTCTGCAGCTGAGCGAATGGCAGAAGAAAGCCCTGTGTTGGTAACGAACACAGGGCTCTCTATAGACTGCAGAGAGTAAAAACTTTGTTTAGTGAAAACAGCACACAGTACACACATGCTAGGCAAACAGTTAACCCTTTGAATGCTCTAGATGTTAACCCATTCCCACCCAGTGTTAGTACAGTGAGCGTGTATATTAATAACACTGATCACTGTATTAGTGTAACTGGTAGTTATGTCATGTTATGTCAGTGGCAGTAAGTCAGTTCCCACAAAGTGTCCGTTAGTGTCAGATTGTCCTCCGCACTACCACAGTCCCGCTATAAGTTGCTGATCACTGCCATTACTAGTATAGAAAAAAAATTCCAGTATCTATACCATAATTTGTAGACAATAACTTTCAAGCAAACCAATCAATATACACTTATTGGATTTTTTTTTTACCAAATACATGTAACAGAAAACATTTTGGCCTAAATTTATGAAGAAATTTGATCATTGTTTATTTTTTATTGCATATGTTTTATACCAGAAAGTAGAAAATATATATTTTTTTCAAAAATGTTTGGTCTTTTTTCATTTATTTAGCAAAAACTAAAAACCCAGTGGTTATCAAATACCACTAAAAGAAAGCTCTATTTGTGTGAAACAAATGATATCCTGTAAATTTAGTTTGGTTGCAGCTTTGTATGACTAATGACTTTAATTGCCAGTTAAAGTAGCTCAGTGCCAAATAGCAACAAATGGCCTGGTCATGAAGGGGGTCAATTCTGCCAGAGCTCATGTGGTTATGGTAGCCTGAATGCAGAATATATGTAATAGAGTTTTTTTTTTTTTTTTTTTAATGTATAACTTTTACTTGTGGCACAACATTTAAAGCATATTTTGTAGGTAAAAGGTTTTATTTAACCATACCCCTTTAAGCTCCTACCACTGTGTACTATTTGGCCACACCCATCATTTGGCACTGCATGCTAAGTGCGCTGCCTCTTTCCTCTTCTCTAGGTGCACATAGGTGCCCTAGGTCTTTCACAATCCTAGCAAAACCCTTACAGTCTAAAAAAACACATCTTAATCAAAACTATTATTGGATAGTGAAGGAAATGCAACTCTTTCCTCCAATTTCCAGTCCCTCCTAATATGTTTGCTTTTTCCTCCAATCAGCAAGCTCCATTGGCTAGATTCACAGCACTGTGCAATGCAATGAACCCTGATTGGGTTACAGTGCTGACTCCACTCCTCCCAGTCCGAAAACTGTTTTTAAGGGCACTTTCACACTGGGGCACTGGTATGTCAGCGTTAAAGTGCCTGTATTTTTAGTGGGGCTTTATCGTTGTTTTAGCGGCACTTTTCGGCCGCTAGCGGGGTGGTAGGTGACAGTCACTTATGGGTGACAGGTGATGGTCACTGATGGGTGACAGGGGATAGGTGACGGTCACTGATGGGTGACAGGTGACAGTCACTAATGGGTGACAGGTGATGGTCACTGATGGGTGACAGGCGACAGTAACTGATGGGTGACAGGTGACGGTCACTAATGGGTGACAGGTGACGGTCACTAATGGGTGACAGGTGTCGGTCACTGATGGGAGACAGGTGCACCGCTGATGGCAGTCTCTGATGAGTGACAGGTGTACTTTGTGGGCCCTGATGGGTGACAGGTGCACTTTTATAAACACTGATGGGCACTGATGTGGTGACTGTTGGGTGACAGGTGCAATGGGGGGAGGCAATGTGACAGGTTCTCTTTACTGTGTGGTGTTGGTGCAGACATTGACACTACACAGATTGGTAACTCACTGCTCCTGGCTATTCTATCCTTACACTGGAAACGGTGTGTGAGGAGGGAAGAGCGTTTACATTCTGTGATGGGCTCTGAAGGCATGCTGGGAGACTGTATATATTCTCTGAGCACACTGGGCTCTGGATATTTTCTTGGAGAGGATTAATCCAGCCTGGAGGGCTGCTGCCCTACAGGGCAGTGTGCCATGTGCTTGCTATTTGTGAGACCTAAGGTGGGCGACCTGAGGGCCTGGATGCTGAAGCTAAGGAGAGCTGACTGAGGGTCTATCTTCTGAAGATCTAGTCTGGTATCACTGGAGAAAGGTGCCGTTTGGAAGTTGGAAGGAGACAACCAACTGTCCCTGGAGCTTTTTGTGAGTACAGACAGTTGTGAGAGATCTTAGAGACTTTTAAGCTGCTGCCACTCCTCTTGTGCTAGAGAGTCAGATGAATGTTTGCTAAAGGGGACATTGGCTGGTGTCCTGAAGGGCTTAGTCTGTTTAGTACTCTGTGAAGGGACTCTGCTCTTGCTGCTCTAAAGGAATAATCTGGTGTGCTGTTAACTCCTTCTATTCCAAAGTCCCGAGTTTGCTATATGCAAGGACTTCTGCTTCATTTTCACAGAAAGGAGTTTACTGTCCTCAGCTTGTACCTAATTTCTGTTTTTGGAGTACCCTACTCAATTCCTTCAACCCTATCCAAGATCTTCAAAAATAAACTGACTGGTTATTGAGGAAAATGGTAACTGTGCTTGTGTGCCTGGCTGTGAAACCTGGGCAAAATTCCAGTGGCTCCTACATGAGTAGCGCTATATACTGTATATAAGCATTTTTATAAATAATACATAAAAGATTAAAGTTGTTCTAAATTCTAAATGTTTTTCACCTTAATGCATTCTCTACATACGGTACAAAAATGCCCCGCTATCTGTCCTACCCCTCCTCCACCCTGTCCCTAAACACTTACCAGGCTCCATGTTATTGATCCTTTACTTCATGCTTTCACAGCATGAAATTTCAGGGCAACGGAACCATAGGCTTTTGCTGATGTCAGTAAAACTTTTGTGAGGAGGGAGTGGGGACATGGCTTGCTGGTGCTGTGTGTGTGTCTATAGAAGCACACAGGATATACCGGATAGGCAGAGGCCCTGGAGGGTGGATGAGTCACTTCTGCATGATCATGGTGTCTTGGAAGATTTGGAAAAGGACTTGAACTTGTTCTTTAAGGAGAATAACATAGAGAATATTGCGCCAACTATACTGTGGGAGACTCATAAAGTATTCATGAGAGGGAGATTAATAGCAGAGGGGGCAAAGAGGGAAAAAAATTGGACTGCACAAAAAACATCCCTTATACAAGAGATCCAGGAGTTGGAACAGATACATAAAAGGACAAGGGATAATAAAGTAATGATAGAATTAATAGGAAAGCGGGAGGCATTGAGGGATTTATTGGAACAGGATACTAAAAGAGTGTTTATTGGAACAGGATACTAAAAGAGTGTTTATTAGAACAGCTAAAAGGCAGTATGAATTTGGTAATAGAGCAGGGTGACTACTGGCAGAAGTGATCAAACCAAGAAGGAACCTGAATTTTATTCAGAAAATGAAAGATAAAAAGGGAGAGATGAAACACTCTACTAGGGATATTAGTAAAAATTTTATGGAATACTATCAAGCACTTTACAAGGTAAATGATATCTAAAACCCTGATGAGGCTCAAAACAGGAAAAATAAAATCTTACAGTATTTACGGAACATAAAGTTACCTGTTTTATTGGAGAGCAGGCAATTAAAAATATAAGGTTGGAAAAAGTCCGGGCCCAGACGGGTATACGTCATTATATTTTAAGAAGTTTATTGGAATTCTGACTCCTTATTTTCATTTATACATTAATTCTATTGGGGCGGGTCTGAAGATACGTGAAGAAACCTTGGGGGCCTATATAACACTCTTGGTAAAGGAAGGGAAGGATCCAACACTTTGCTCCAGCTTTAGGCCAATATCCCTTATTAATGAAGATATGAAAATTTACGCAAGGATATTGGCTGAGAAACTGAAGCTACATATGCCAGAATGTATAGGAAAAGATCAAGCGGGGTTTGTCCCTGGGAGAGAAACAAGGGATAATATTCTAAAAACAATTCTTCTAATGCATGGAGCAAAAAAAAGTAAGAAACCTGCTCTTTTCCTATCAATAGATGCCAAAAAGGCTTTTGATAGGTTACATTGGGACTTCATGCTAGGGACACTGCATACATTTGGCATAGGACCACGTATACTTAGGTGGATAGAGGCCCTGTATTCTAAACCCATGGCCCAAATTCAGGTAAATGAAACTTTATCAGAACCCTTTAGGCTTTATAATGGTACACGTCAGGGCTGCCCACTTTCCCCTTTACTTTTTGTGTTTTCTTTGGAACCTTATTAGCTTCTATAAGAGCCAACTATGAAATTAAAGGTATAGAAACAGCAGGACAAGAATACAAGATATTGATGATATTATGTTCTATATAACAAATCCCACACAAACACTCCCAAAAATCTTGAGAGAATTGAGTAGCTATGGGGTTGTTTCGAACTTAAGGATTAATATGAAGAAAACGGAAATATTAAATATCTCTGTTTCCCCAACTGAAGGTAGGCTCCTCAGAGTTATTTTTCCCTTTGTATGGAAACAGAAAGGATTAAGATATCTGGGAATATACCTGGCAGTATCAACAACAGATCTATACCAAGATAATTATGTTCCTTTATTGAATAAAATTAAACAAGATTTGAAAGGGTACCCTGCATATAGACTATCATTGTTTGGTAGGATAAATGTGATTAAAATGATGATCCTTCCGAAAGCTCTGTATATCTTCCAAAGCCTTCCAATTAATATCCCTGGAGCATACTTTAAAATTCTCAGATTGATTTTGCTGAAATTTGTATGGAATAATAGAGGCAATCGTATTGCCTATAAAATAATGAGTAGACCAAGAGAGAAGGGGGGAGTATTCCTTCCAGACTTTGGAAAATATGAGGCAGCAGTATTACAGAGGATCTTGGATTGGGTCACCGTATAAAAAGTGGGTGTCCTTAGAGGAGAATATGAGTAAAGCTGCTCTGGGCAAGATTATTTGGATTCCTAAGCAATATAGAGGTCTCTCTGGAGAAACTTTAGTTACTTTAGAAACATTTAGTTTATGGGATAAATTACTTAAAAGTATATCATAGCAGCATAATAGTCCTTTGACCTCCTTGACCTCCTTGACAGGTAACAACTTTTTTCCCGCCAGGAAAAGACAACAACCAATATCTAAAATGAACCCCATCAGACCAGTTGAGGCTTAAAGATGTCTTAAAGGGGAATGCTTTGTTCACACTATCGGAGCTGCGAGAAAGGTATGGCACGACACCATGGGCTGTATGGAGATATAGACAACTCCAACATTTTGTGGTGTCTCTCCCAAAACCTCCCCGCCCGGCTTCCAGGTTAAATTTGTGGGAAAGATTAGTTGATCAAGGGGAAAAAAATAGACAGGGGATCTCGATTATTTATAGGATGTTGATATTTCTCTCGGATGATGGGTCCTTGTGTCCATTTGGAAGTTGTGAAATGGAGTTGAATCAATGGCTATTGAGGCAATGAATAATAACGTTTTAGATTATGTCCACTCTACTTCAATAGACACACGGACAAAAGAAATTAATTCCAAATATTGGTTAAGTGGTATTATGTTCCATCAAAAATACATAAAATGAATCCTCACATTTCTCCTCTATGTTGGAGGGAATGTGGGGAGGTTGGGACCCATGCCCATATATGGTGGCAGTGCCACCTGATTCAATCATACTGGGTGGAAATACTAGACTTAATTATAAAAATCAGTGGAAATGAAACTGGGTTAGATCCATGGCAATGCTTGCTTCACGCAACAGATTCCACAAGGAAGAAATATAGAACAGTAATAACTCCTTTCTTGCTGAATGCGGCAAAGGCATTATTTCCCAAACAATGGGGGTAAAAGAAGACACCGACAATGAAGGAGTGGTTTAGGGCGATAGATAAGACTAGACTTATGGAAGAAGTAATACACCTGCAAAATGACTCTGAATTAAGATTTGATAGTATTTGTAAAGGATGGTTGGAATTTAAACAATCTCCGGTATACGTGAGTTATATGTGATGCAAAGGAAGTATTTAGAGGTCCTGCACCTGGCCCCTTCTCTTTCCTCGGGGGGGGGGGGGGGGGGGTTCTCTCCCTTCTCTCCTTTCCCCTCATGAAGAGCACACTAGGGGTGTATAGTGGTGATTGAGAGATAAGACTATCCCCAACTCATAAATAAATAAAGAGGATATGGGAGGATCACAGCTTCATGTATGTATATATATATATATATATATATATATATATATATATATATATACACAGTGGTGTGAAAAAGTGTTTGCCCCCTTCCTCATTTCCTGTTCCTTTGCATGTTTGTCACACTTAAGTGTTTCGGAACATCAAACCAATTTAAACAATAGTCAAGGACAACACAAGTAAACACAAAATGCAATTTGTAAATGAAGGTGTTTATTATTTAAGGTGAAAATAATCCAAACCATCATGGCCCTGTGTGAAAAAGTGATTGCCCCCTAAACCTAATAACTGGTTGGGCCACCCTTAGCAGCAACAACTGCAACCAAGCGTTTGCGATAACGTGCAATGAGGCTTTTACAGCGTCCTGGAGGAATTTTGGCCCACTCATCTTTGCAGAATTGTCCTAATTCAGTTACATTAGAGGGTTTTCGAGCATGAACGGCCTTTTTAAGGTCATACCACAACATCTCAATAGGATTCAGGTCAGGACTTTGGCTAGGCCACTCCAAAGTCTTCATTTTGTTTTTCTTCAGCCATTCGGTGGTGGACTTGCTGGTGTGTTTAGGATCATTGTCCTGCTGCAGAACCCAAGTTCGTTTCAGCTTGAGTACACGAACAGATGGTCGGACATTCTCCTTCAGGATCTCTTGGTAGACAGCAGAATTCATAGTTCCTTTTATCACGGCAAGTCTTCCAGGTCCTGAAGCAGCAAAACAGCCCCAGACCATCACACTACCACCACCATATTTTACTGTTGGTATAATGTTCTTTTTCTGAAATGCAGTGTTCCTTCTACGCCAGATATACTTGGACACACACCTTCCAAAGAGTTCCACTTTTGTCTCATCGGTCCACAGAATGTTGTCCCAAAAGTCTTGGGGATCATCAAGATGTGTTGTGGAGAAATTGAGACGAGCTTTGATGTTCTTTTTGCTCAGCAGTGGTTTTCTCCTTGGAACTCTGCCATGCAGGCCATTTTTGCCCAGTCTTTTCCTGATGGTGGAGGCATGAACGCTGACCTTAACTGAGGCAAGTGAGGTCTGCAGTTCCTTGGACGTTGTTGTGGGGTCTTTTGTGACCTCTTGGATGAGTCGTCTCTGCACTCTTGGGGTAATTTTGGGCGGCCGGCCACTCCTGGGAAGGTTCACCACTGTTCCATGTCTTTGCCATTTGTGGATAATGGCTCTCACTGTGGTTCGCTGGATTCCCAAAGCTTTGGAAATGGCTTTATAACCCTTTCCAGACTGATAGATCTCAATTACTTTCTTTCTCAATTGTTCCTGAATTGCTTTGGGTCTCGGCATGATGTGTAGCTTTTAAGGATCTTCTGGTGGACCTTACTGTGTCAAGCAGCTCCTATTTAAGTGATGCCTTGATTGTGAACAGGTGTGGCAATAATCAGGCCTGGGTGTGGCTAGAGAAATTGAACTCAGGTGTGGACAACCACAGTTATAGTATGTTTTAACAAGGGGGGCAATCACTTTTTCACACAGGGCCATGATGGTTTGGATTTTTTTTCACCTTTAATAATAAACACCTTCATTTACAAATTGCATTTTGTGTTTACTTGTGTTGTCCTTGACTATTGTTTAAATTGGTTTGATGTTCCGAAACACTTAAGTGTGACAAACATGCAAAGGAACAGGAAATGAGGAAGGGGGCAAACACTTTTTCACACCACTGTATATATATATTGTGGTGGTAGGACCCTGTGCTACCTGGAGGATTGCTGATTTACGCCAGATTTTGGAGAGAAAGGCACGCTGATTGCACAGCTGTGGGCTGGGCTATTTAGTTTTGCCCTGGCTATGGCTCAGGGTTCCACCCAACAGACAGGAAGTCTGTGCATGGGAGTCAGGTGGACTGCAGGAGGCAGACGTACTTGGTCACAGAGCAGCAAGGCGCTGATCAGGAGTGAGCTAGGAGAGAGCTTCACTCTAGGAAACTCTTTTGGGTCTGAGGAGCAGACCTGAGGCCTAGGCTAAACGCCTGAATCAGCCGTATGGGAAGAATGTAAGCCAGGAGGCTAAAGTATTGAGTGTGCAAGATACAGTAATGGTGGAACCCCCCTGCGTGGGTACTGATGTCTTTGTGAACTTTTTGTGCTTTTAAATAAAAGTGGGCTACCAGGCCCTTAAAAATACAGTTTTGTACTGGCGTACTCACTGGAAAACGCACCTACCGTTGAGTCTGATAACCCCAATCTTACAATATATATATATATATATATATATATGAAAATTTGGAAGGGGTTGGGGAATGTATTTATTGAATTAATAATTTGATTAGAGTAAAATAGTGTGAGGAATGTGGGACACGTACTTTCATGAGATTTTTTTGTAGAGGGTGGATTGGGAGCTACGGGTGCAGTATCTCTATTTCTTTGCTTAACCACTTCAGCCCCGGAGGATTTTACCCCCTTCCTTACCAGAGCACTTTTTGCGATTCGGCACTGTGTCACTTTAACTGACAATTGCGCGGTCGTGCGACATTGCACCCAAACAAAATTTACGTCCTTTTTTTCCCACAAATAGAGCTTTCTTTTGGTGGTATTTGATCACCTCTGCAGTTTTTATTTTTTGCGCTATAAACAAAAGAAGAGCGACACTTTTGAAAAAACACAATATTTTTTACTTTTTGCTATAATAAATATCCCATTTTTTTCTTAAATAAAACTATTTTTTTCCTCAGTTTAGGCTGATAAGTATTCTTCTACATATTTTTGGTAAAAAAAAAAATCGCAAAAGTTATAGCGTCTACAAAATAGGGAATAGATTTATTGCATTTTTTTTTTTTTTGGGTATTGTGGCGGTATTGAAGTGGTTAAAAAGGGAGCGAGAGGAAGGGAGGGGAAGGAGAGGGAAAGAAAAGGAAAAAAAAAATTGATTATGAACTTTTAGAAGTAGGGCCATTTGAGAGGTGATGTTAAAGGATAGATCCATTTTTTTTTTTTTTGTGTATGTATTTGTATATGTACATGTGTATGTATTTTTTCTGAATGTTATGTATTTATGTGTTTTGGAAAGATATGGAAGTATTTGTATGTTTATAATAATTTAATAAAAAAATAATTGAGAAGCACCCCATCCAGCTCAGGATTGAGCATGCACAGATGCCTCCTAAGCAACATGGCTTGCTACAGAATGTACCCGAAAGATGGAGGAGTGGACAGCGCTGGCAGGGTCTGCCTAAAGAGGAGGTAAGTGTCCTTTCTGTGCAATATTGTTGCACAGAGCAAGTAAGTATAACCTCTTTTTTTTATAATAAAAAAAGACTTTAGTATCACTTTAAAAGAGGGTACCAAATCCATGCCTGCATGAAAACCAAAGCCTTGGGTAGATAGATTAAGTAAATAGACTAATTTCAAATCTTATTTTTTTATTTGATCTTAGGTACAAACCTCATATAATATGACATATCTCTGCTTAGACAAGCAGTCCTCTGCATATTTATTATGGTTATAAGCAGCTAACATTTATAGCAAGAACTGTGTTCTAAAGTTGGAGGCTTTTCCATGCTATTAGCAGTTTTTCTTTATACTGGAACCTGTTTTGCACTAACAGTAAACCTGTGCCAATGTAAATAAAACGTTATATTGCGCTATTGTTTACTTACAATGAAATATTGATATTTTGCCATGTCTGGATTTTACAATATACTTATACAAATGAGTAATAATTCATGTTTTACATTGCTATTAAAATGATTGCGGTAATCATACTCATGCAATATGAAGCTTCACAGCTGTGTTCAGCACAACAGTATAGTCCAAAACAGAAACTGTGTTTATCTAGCAAATGAATTCCAGCTATGTTAAAAAACAGAATATTTCTGTAAAATGAGGAGCTGCTGGGATCAACATGCACAGCCCAATAACATATTTTTACCATCTTGCCTTACAATGGTTGAGCTACTAATATTACTTGGTGCCTAATACTCTCACATGTTGGGTGTCTACATCATTACTCACTCAGGAAGCTTCCATTGCATCATCTGAGCTGAGATTATTACCTGTGTCCAAATCACACTTGTAACATTCACCTTCATGCTTATGTACTTAGCCTGTGGCATGATATGCATATGGCCTGTACTAGGAGAAATATATAAGCCTCCTTTGCCTTGTTGAAACTGCTAGCTGCAAGGCAGTCTCTGAATTCAATACTTTGATGTGGAATTTCCCTCAGTTTAAAGTGGTTGTGTTAGTTCATGATATTTTCAACTAAAGTTTCATCGACAATTAAATTTCTACTGATGATTACCTTGTTTGTGTCTTGGTGTAGAATTCTGTATCCCTGTTAAGATTCACTGTACCCCACAATTAAACCTTCCTTTGCACAAGCATCCCATTTTGTACTTTTTCTTTTGGGAAGGCTTTGTTTAAAAAAATTTTTAGGTGGTTCAAATTCGGGGCCCTTTTATGTGGAATAAAAGGTTCCCAAAATTGAACCAACTAAAAAATTCATATCTAAAGTTTATATGGAGTTTTCTCATTTGTTTTTTACTAGTAGCTGATTTTGGAGATAGCATGTGGTCATAATTGCCTCCACTCGGTATGTGGTTGGCATATCTGCATTAAACAACATGGTTCTTCCACTCTGACATAAAATATGTTAATTCTTTCAGCATTCTTTTTTTCTGTTCTGCGTTGTATGGCACAGTGTCAGAAACCATGAAATCAGACCGAGACAGAAATACAGTTAAATCACACTTGTTAAATAATAAAAGTAAAAAGAACAAACGTAGTCAAAGCATAGCCAAAGTTCAGTAACCGGAACGGATAGTCAGCCAAGCCAGAAGTTAGGGATCAAAGTAGTGGAACAGCATGCAGGATCTGGAGCCAGAAGGGATGTCAGCAAAGCCAGTCTTTAAACAGGAACGCAGGAGCTAGTTTCTTGTGATGTGACCAAGGCGAAGGCAGAACTCCTCTGGACTGGACGGCTTAAATAGGCACCACTGATAAGTAGGATCATCAACAGTAACTGTGGAGAGAGATGGGAGCTGGCAATTAGTTGACAGCTGAGCGGCCGGCACAGAGAAGGAAAGGCTGAGCCAGCCCTGACAGTACCCCCTCCTCAACGACCCCTCCCCCTCAGAGGACCACCAGGCTTGAGGGGAAAACGGAGGAGGACAGGGGAATGTACGTCCGAGGATGAGACCCAAGAGCGTTCCTCCGGACTGTACCCTTTCCAATGCACCAGATACTGTATGCGCCCACGGAACCTATGGAGTCAACAATGGACTTCATACTCCTCATGGTTCTCAACCTGTACAGGGTGAGGACATGGCACCAAGGTGGTAAAGCGGTTGCAGACCAAAGGTGTTAATAAGGAGACATGAAATACATTTTAAATACGCATATTAGGAGGAAGGTCTAATGCATAAGCCACTGGGTTAATCCTGCGAAGAATACGGAAAGGCCCAATAAACCGAGGTGCGAACTTCAATGAGGGAACACAAAGTCGGAAGTTGCGAGATAATAGCCAGACCCTGCCCCCAACCTGGTAGGAAGGTGTAGGCAGGCGTCTGCGGTCAGCATGGAGTCTGTACCTATTATTAGCATGATGCAAAGCCACCTGGACTTGTGCTGAAGTGGAACGAAGAACACAGAGATGCTCCTTTAACGCAGGAATACTCTGGGGATACTCTGCGGAACAAGCGAGTCAGGCAACATGGAGGGTTGGAAACCATAATTTGCCATAAACAGGGACAATCGGGAAGCAGAATTCAAGGCACTGTTGTGAGCAAACTCTGCCCATGGTAATAGGTCTGACCAGTTGGTCAGAAATATAGCAACATAGGAATTGCTCCAAGGACTGATTGGCTCGTTCTGCTGCCCCATTAGACTCTGGATGATACGCAGAGGAGAAAGCAATCTGAATTCCCAACTGTGCACAAAAGGCTCGCCAGAACTGGGACAAAAACTGACTACCCCGTCTGAGACAATCACCTTGGGTAGCCCATGTAAGGCGAAAGATCTTCTGAGAAAAAATGGAAGCCAGTTCCTTAGAAGTGGGCAACTTCTTAAGTGGAATATAATGACACATCTTTGAGAACCGGTCAACCATCATAAGGATAACAGTGTTGCCTTGGGAGTTGGGTAACTCCACAATGAAATCCATAGACAGGTGGGTCTAGGGCCTCTCTCTATTGGGTATAGGTTGTAGAAGGCCCACTGGAAGGTGTCATGGAGTCTTATTCTGAGCACACACAGAACAGGCAGCTACAAAGGCAGTTACATCAGCACATAAACTAGGCCACCATAATTGTTGGGAAATGGCCCAAACTAGTTGATTCTTCCCAGGGTGGCCAGCTGCCTTGGGGGAATGGTAAGTCTGGAGCATGGCAGTACAGAGACTCTCTGGGACAAATCAGCAGTCACAAGGTTTCTTAGGAGGAGCATGGACCTGATTTGAATTTTGTCACCCAAAGGAGAAGTGAGACTTGTGTGAACCGTAGCCAGAATACGATCAGGAGGAATCACAGGTACTGGAACTGGAACCGACTTCAACTTGGAAGTGAAGGAAAATTGTTGTGACAAGGCGTCAGCCCAACTTGGAAGTGAAGGAAAATTGTGTACAAGCGTTTGTGACAAGTGCGTCATAAAAAGCCCTTACAGGTGTTTCTTAGTACAGTATGGTAAGAATGATACATTTCATAATGTAAAATTTGTTTTTTTGTTGAAAACTTTTTGTAATCCTACCCACTTTTCAAATGTCATGGTCATCATCTGAACGTGCACTCATCAAGTGCTGTGACAAGCGCATTTTCATATAACTTTCAGATTTGCTCAAGCTTTGTTAAATTCTATTGCACTGGGTAATAGCTGGCTATGCTGCATCTGGGGTCTCAGCTTTTCTCTGACATAAAAATCAAATTTTGTATTTCTTCGTATGTTATTCTGCTGCTTACCTCTCAAAGGTGTTCAGCTCACTTCCAAGGAAGTGCCTACTACAGTATGTAATCTTGCATATCATGGCTCCTTTCATCTCAACATTGCTCCTAAGGGATTCCCTGGCAAGGGTCAATACTGCCTTGCCAACACCCTATTTAAAGAAAACCTGTCATGTATGCTGTGTCTGCCTATATTTCTGACCCTTTTGTGTCAAAATTTCGACCTGGGACAGGTAATCAGATGTCCGATTTTATATAATTTTTTCCTTATTTGTATGCTTGTGCAAAGTAGATAATGAAAGCAAGTAACATTTTTTTCTAATGAAATACCCAGAGGCCCTTGCAATCAGACATATACTGCTCAATGGTTATGGGGACTTGTTATACATGCACTTGTTAAAATGGAGCAAAAGAACTTTGATTTCTGTATCTGATCTCAATTTGGCTTATTATGGTAAATCAATTAATATACTGAATTTCAATAAAATGCAAGTGACTTACAGCCACAGTTAATGTTCGATCATTCAATTGGCTCAAGCTTTCATGCATTTTTTCAAAATGTGCATCCTTATACTCAATTTTGTAAACAGAAGAGAAACACGACAGAGTCTCTTCCTATTTGTTTTTCATGAACAGAAGAAACTGGTATGGTCAAAATATTAATTTCAAACTGGAACAAAAGCCCACAAAATATACCACAAAGTTTGACCTTTGGGGTTGATTTACTAAAGGCAAATAGACTGTTCACTATTATTCTTGCTGTAGGTTCACAGCGTACTGCCACAGAGAATCCCAAGCACAAGTACAGTGTAAGATAATATAATCGGCGGCGGGAGAGGTGCCCATACCTCTTAAAGAAACATTTTCTTGTTGTCATTTTTTCAAATGACAATTTTTATTTAGATTTTTTTGCATTTAAGTCCAAATAGGAGATCTGAGGACTTTTTAATCCCAGATCTCATATTTAAGAGGACCTGTCCATTCTTTTTTTCTATTACAAGGGATGTTTACATTCCTTGTAATAGTAATAAAAGTGACCCAATTTAAAAAAAAAAAAACAGTGTAAAAATAAATAAAATCAGGTAAAATAAATAAGAATTTTTTTTTTTTTTTTTAAAGCGCCCCGTCCCGATGAGCTCGCGCGCAGAAGCGAACACATATGTGAGTAGCGCTCGCATATGAAAACAGTGGTCAAACCACACATGTGATGTATCGCCGCGATCGGTAGAGTGAGAGCAATAATTATAGCCCTAGACCTCCTCTTTAACGCAAAACATGCAACCTGAAGAATTTTTTAAACGTCGCCTATGGAGATTTTTGAGGGTAAAAGTTTGATGCCATTCCACGAGCGGGCGCAATTTTGAAGCGTGACATGTTGGATATCAATTTACTCAGCGTAACATTATCTTTCAGGATATATAAAAAAATTGGACTAACTTTACCAAAAAAAAGTGCGTTTGTAAGACCGCTGCGCAAATACGGTGTGAAAAAAAGTATTGCAATGACCGCAATTTTATTCTCTATGTTAGAAAAAAAAAAACAATATATACTATATTAATAATAATAATATAATATATACTGTTTGGGGGTTCTAAGTAATTAGCAAAAAAAAAACAAAACAAAAATATATAAACTATATTAATAATTAATAATAATATAATATATACTGTTTGGGGGTTCTAAGTAATTTTCTAGCAAAAAAACTGTTTTAAACATGTAAACACCTAAAATCCAAAACGATTTTGGGGAAAAAAAAACATAATTTTTTACTTTCCGCTAGAAAACCTTGTATAGCTGGATATCTGAGCGAAACCCAATAAACAAACAAAACAGTGCATATATATATATAAATATGTCAAATACATGTATAAAAGAAAAGGTGCTGCATCTAAAAAAAAAAATGAAATATTCAGTCCATAAATGTGTATAACAAAAATAATATTTTTATTTATTTATAATTAAAAACATGTAGCAGAATACAAATTGGCCTAAATTTATGAAGAAATAAATTTTTTCCATTTTTTTATTGGCAAGGTTTTATAGCTAATAAAGATGCGCAATCCAAAAACAAATCAAACGAGGCAGCACATACAAATGCCAGCATGCTCTACAATAAGCCAATGTGCTCAAAAATGTAAAAATAAAAACAAAAAACAAAAGAATAACAAAAAACAAAAATAAAAACAAATGTTTTTATTTTTGCAGTTTTGAGCACATTGGTTTATTGTAGGGCATGCTGGCATTTGTATGTGCCTCCTCATTTGACTTTTTGGATTGCGCATCTTTATTAGATATAAAACCTTGCCAATAAAAAAAATAAAAAAATAAAATGTCTTCATAAATTTAGGCCAATTTGCATTCTGCTACATGTTTTTGGTAAAAAAAAAAAACACCCCAAATAAGCGTATATTGATTGGAAAGTTATAGCGTCTACAAACTATGGGATATATACTATAATTTTTTATTATTTCTTTTTATACTAGTAATGGCGATGACTTATAGCGAGAACTGCGATATTGCGGTGAACACTCAGGCACTAACTGACACTTTTGACAGTTTGCAGGAACCAGTGTATCCAAGGGAACCCACACAACCACAGGGAGAACATGCAAAGTCCATGCAGATAGGGTCTCCAGTTCTCCTTGGCAGAAATGCTAGCCACTAAGCCACTAGGCTGCCCATACCATGCAGACAGAAGAGATGATGCCTGAATCCCCAATGAGAAAGGTTTTATAAGAGACTTTTCAGGTACAGTAACCAGCATTACACCAGTAAAAGGGTATCTGATCTCCTGGGAACATTGCGACTCTTGCAGCTGCCTGGGTTTGAAAAAATCCTGGAAAAGACAAACAAACTACAGGGGGTCCCCGGGTTACAAACAAGATAGGGACTGTAGGTTTGTTCTTAAGTTGAATCTGTTTGTAAGTCGGAACAGGTACATTTTTTAAGTGTAGCTCCAGCCAAAAAATCTATTTTTAGGTTTTTTAGATAACATAGAGAAGGGTTATCATCCCTGTAACATTTGTTTTGCTGCCTGTGCCACTGTTCAGAAGATTTCACCTCACCTTCTGTCCCAATGACAATTGGATTTTGAAAATTTTGGGTTGTTAGGGAAGCATGGACTGGTGATAAAGCATCAGTGGAGACACCTTTTCCCCATATTATCTCTTACAGGAGTGAATTTCCCTTCCTAGGGGTGGATTTCCTCTCACTTCCTGTTGTCTCCCTCCGTTTGTAAGTAGGAGTTGTTTGTAAGTCGGATGTTTGTAAGTAGGGGACCCCCTGTACTGTACAGTGCCTTGAAAAAGTATTCATACCCCCTTGACATTTTCCACATTTTGTCATGTTATAACCAAAAACATAAATTTATTATATTGGGATTTTATGTGATAGACCAACACAAAGTAGCACATAATTGTGAAGTGGAAGGAAAATGATAAATGGGTTTCCACATTTTTTACAAATAAATATGTGAAAAGTGTGGCGTGCATTTGTATTTAGCCCCTTTGTAGAACCACCTTTTGCTGCAATTACAGCTTCAAGTCTTTTTTGAGATGTCTCTACCAGCTTTTCACATCTAGAGAGTGAAATGTTTGCCCATTCTTCTTTGCAAAATAGTTCAATCTCTGTCA
Source organism: Lithobates sylvaticus (assembly GCA_028564925.1). Classification (NCBI taxonomy): domain Eukaryota; kingdom Metazoa; phylum Chordata; class Amphibia; order Anura; family Ranidae; genus Lithobates; species Lithobates sylvaticus. Next base: position 69,754,118 of record CM053027.1, read on the forward strand.
GATTGGATGGAGAGCATCTGTGAACAGCAATTATCAAGTTTTGCCATAGATTCTCAATTGGATTTAGGTCTGGACTTTGACTGGGCCATTCTAAACACATACATGACTAAGCTTTGATCTAAACCATTCCATTGTAGCTCTGGCTGTATGTTTAGGGTCGTTGTCCTGCTGGAAGGTGAACCTCCGCCCCAGTCTCAAGTCTGCAGACCCTAATGCTGCATACACACAAGCCGAATTTCCGACAGAAAGAGTCCGATGGGAGCTTTTCATCGTATATTCCGACCGTGTGTATGCCCCATCATGTTTTTTCCTGCGAAAATTCAGACAGACTTAGATAGAGAACATGTTCTCTATTTTTTAGATGAAAAAAATGACTATCGGAAAAAACACTCGTCTGGATGCTGTTACGACGCACCAAAAATGACGCATGCTCTGAAGCATGAGATGGAAGCTATTGGCTACTGGCTATTGAACTTCCGTTTTCTAGTCCCGTTGTATGTGTTGTACGTCACCGCGTTCTTGATGGTCTGACTTTGGTGTGGCCGTGTGTATGCAAGACATCTTGAGCGGAATTCCATCGGAACTCCGTCAGAAAAACCTTCAGAGTTTATTCCGATGGCAAAACCGGTCGTGTGTACAGGGCATTACAGATGTTCTTCTAAGATTGCCCTGTATTTGGCTCCATCCATCTTCCCATCAACTCTGACCAGCTTCCCTGTCCCTGCTAAAGAAAAATATCCCCACAACGTGATGCTGCGACCACCATGTTTCACGGTGGGGGTGGTGTGTTCAGGGTGATGTTCAGTGTTAGTTTTCCCACGCAAAAAACAAAAACAGAATCACTGAGTTGAAAAAAGGATCGCCTTGTGTCAGTATTTTGTTGAACCACCTTTTGCTTTAATTACAGCCTTTAGTCTGTTGGCATATGTCTTTAATAACTTTGCACATCTAGACTTTCCAATATTTGGCCACTCTTCTTTGCAGAACTGCTCAAGTTCAGTTAAATTTGATGGAGACCATTTGTGGACTGCAGTCTTCAAGTCATTCCACAGATTTTCAATGGGTCTGGGCTCTGATTAGGCCATGCAAGGACATTCACGTTTTTCTCCTTCAACCACTGTGTGGTAATTTTTGCTGTGTGCTTTGGGTCATTGTCATGTTGGAAGGTAAATGTTCTTCCCATTGACAACTTTCTGGCAGAGGACAGCAGATCAATGTTTCTTCTATTCTGACAAGTGCTCCAGTCCCTGCAGAGAAACATCCCCATTACAGGATATTACCACCTCCATGCTTTACTGTAGGAATAGTGTTATTTGGATGGTGAGCTGTATTGGATTTCTGCCAGACATAATGTTTGGTGTTGAGGCCAAATAATACAATTTTAGTCTCATCTAACCATAACATCTTTTTCCATGTGGCCTCAAAATCTTCAAGGTGCGTTATGGCAAAGCTCAGTCATGACTGTGAGTGGCTTTTTTCTTGCAACCCTCCCAATACAAGAAACATTTGTGATATTGTTGTCACATGCACACAATGACCACTCTTTGTCATCAATTCCTGGCTATTTCATCCAGTTTGGAGCGACGTCCTGATCCAGGGAGGGTCTGTATTGTACCAAATATCTTCCAGTTCTTAATAATAGACTTCACTGTGTTTCTAGGCATTGATAAAGCTGTTGTCATTATTTTGTATCAATCTCCTGACTTGTGCCTATCCACAACTTTATCCCAGAGGTCCTGGTGACAGTGCCTTGTCACCCATAGTGGATTGTTTGCAGTTGCACTACTCTGGACTGAAATACTCCATCAAATGGCTTTGTGTGCCATGGAGAAGGTGATTAGCTACCCCTGATTGAGTTTACAAGTCTTTTTTAGGAGGGGGTGATCCTTTTTCCAACTCAGTGATTCTGTTTTTGATTTTTTTTTTTTTTTTCTGACATGTTGGTGTTATATCCTTCACTTGCACACAAGCAACAAGATGTGATTATTTTAGAAGGGGGTGATTCTTTTCAATACCCATTGTATGTTACATGAACAGACCTGATCCTTTTTTATTCCAATCTGTATGCTATCCGGATGATAGATCTCCGGGATCACCACATTGTGCTGAGTGCCGTTTTTTACCAGTACTCATCCAGCACATCCATTTTCCTGATGATATTTTATTGAGTCTGGGAGCCACACTAACAATGTCACAGGTTGAGCTGAGTTATCGAATTAAAGTGCTGAGTCCCTCTGCTCTAATTGTGTACAGGCTGCATGGTGAGAGCTCAGTTTTTCACATCCTTGAATCCATCACCACGCAGCTTTCCCTCGCTATACAAATCTCAAACATAGCTGTCTGGATTGTACTTGTTTTTCCATACTGTGAATGTTGGTAGAAACTTGACCCTTGACTAGCTGTCATTCTCATCATTGCTTTAAAAAGACCCCCTCAGTAACTTTACAAGCCTGCTTTTATTTATTATAGGTATTTACAGTGGTGTGAAAAAGTGTTTGCCCCCTTCCTCATTTCCTGTTCCTTTGCATGTTTGTCACACTTAAGTGTTTCGGAACATCAAACCAATTTAAACAATAGTCAAGGACAACACAAGTAAACACAAAATGCAATTTGTAAATGAAGGTGTTTATTATTAAAGGTGAAAAAAAATCCAAACCATCATGGCCCTGTGTGAAAAAGTGATTGCCCCCCTTGTTAAAACATACTATAACTGTGGTTGTCCACACCTGAGTTCAATTTCTCTAGCCACACCCAGGCCTGATTATTGCCACACCTGTTCACAATCAAGGCATCACTTAAATAGGAGCTGCTTGACACAGTAAGGTCCACCAGAAGATCCTTAAAAGCTACACATCATGCCGAGACCCAAAGAAATTCAGGAACAATTGAGAAAGAAAGTAATTGAGATCTATCAGTCTGGAAAGGGTTATAAAGCCATTTCCAAAGCTTTGGGAATCCAGCGAACCACAGTGAGAGCCATTATCCACAAATGGCGAAGACATGGAACAGTGGTGAACCTTCCCAGGAGTGGCCGGCCGCACAAAATTACCCCAAGAGCGCAGCGACGACTCATCCAAGAGGTCACAAAAGACCCCACAACAACGTCCAAGGAACTGCAGGCCTCACTTGCCTCAGTTAAGGTCATGCCTCCACCATCAGGAAAAGACTGGGCAAAAATGGCCTGCATGGCAGAGTTCCAAGGAGAAAACCACTGCTGAGCAAAAAGAACATCAAAGCTCGTCTCAATTTCTCCACAACACATCTTGATGATCCCCAAGACTTTTGGGACAACAGTCTGTGGACCGATGAGACAAAAGTGGAACTCTTTGGAAGGTGTGTGTCCAAGTATATCTGGCGTAGAAGGAACACTGCATTTCAGAAAAAGAACATTATACCAACACCAAAATATGGTGGTGGTAGTGTGATGGTCTGGGGCTGTTTTGCTGCTTCAGGACCTGGAAGACTTGCCGTGATAAAAGGAACTATGAATTCTGCTGTCTACCAAGAGATCCTGAAGGAGAATGTCCGACCATCTGTTCGTGTACTCAAGCTGAAATGAACTTGGGTTCTGCAGCAGGACAATGATCCTAAACACACCAGCAAGTCCACCACCGAATGGCTGAAGAAAAACAAAATGAAGACTTTGGAGTGGCCTAGCCAAAGTCCTGACCTGAATCCTATTGAGATGTTGTGGTATTACCTTAAAAAGGCCGTTCATGCTCGAAAACCCTCTAATGTAACTGAATTAGGACAATTCTGCAAAGATGAGTGGGCCAAAATTCCTCCAGGACGCTGTAAAAGCCTCATTGCACGTTATCGCAAACGCTTGGTTGCAGTTGTTGCTGCTAAGGGTGGCCCAACCAGTTATTAGGTTTAGGGGGCAATCACTTTTTCACACAGGGTCATGATGGTTTGGATTTTTTTTCACCTTTAATAATAAACACCTTCATTTACAAATTGCATTTTGTGTTTACTTGTGTTGTCCTTGACTATTGTTTAAATTGGTTTGATGTTCCGAAACACTTAAGTGTGACAAACATGCAAAGGAACAGGAAATGAGGAAGGGGGCAAACACTTTTTCACACCACTGTATATAGTACCGACAAGTTACACAGCACTTTTAAGGTAAGCCCAGACTTTGAAAAGTGATCTGCATTCAGATTGTTTTTCAGAGGGGTTTGACAGGCTGTGTAACGCCTTCTCACTGCCCGTTTAACACTGTAATTGCTATATCAATGTACTGCAACCATGTGCATTGCATGCGGTTGCGGGCATTTGCAGAGCTTCCCATTTTGCTTGAATGGGTCATGTTCGATGAACTTACTGGCCACTGAATGCAACAGAAGTGACAGTTTTTGATGCAGGTGTGAAGCAAGGCATTGCAACTTCTGTATGTGAGAACCAGTCCCATCCACTGGCTTTGCCTAAAGACCAAGGGGCCGCATCTGGGCAACTAAAAATTGATTCCTTGCAGTGGGGCTGTGCCTACACTGCAAGGGTTAATTGCTCCGTTTAGTCTAGGGAAACAAAAAAAGATTTACTTACCCAATCTTCCGCTCTTCCCTGCAGCTAAACAGGTTCCCACAGCTTCTTCTCCTCTAGACTCCACCGATCTAGAGTCCTGATGTCATCATGACCAAAGCAGGGTTTATAGCCCTGCACTGGACATGAGGACACTGAGGGATAGTCCACTGCCGGAGCGTAGGGGAGCACCCCCTGTGGGGAGATGGAAGGATTAGGTAGGAAAAACTGTTTCTCCTCTCCCCTAGAAAAAAAATAAAACCAAACTATCACCCCTTATTTTCCTGTAGTTGAGCTTTAAGGTCAGGGTGCCCATGCTGACCCATGTTCACAGCCAAAAGCACCTACAATGGGTACATGAGCATCAGGACTAGACCATGGAGCAATTGAAGAAGGTGGCCTGGTTTGATGCATCGCGTTATCTTTTACATCATGTGTATGGTCAGGTGTGTGCGTGTCACTTACCTGGGGAAGAGATGGCACCAGGATGCAGTATAGGAAGAAGACAATCCGGTGGAGGCAGTGTAATGCTTTGGGCAATGTTCTGCTGGAAATCCTTGGGTCCTGCCATTCATGTAGATGTTACCTTGACATGTACCACCTACCTAAACATTGTTGGTGACCAAGTACTCCCCTTCATGGAAACTGTATTCCCTGATGGCAGTTGCCTCTTTCAGCAAGATAATGCACCCTGCACACTGAAAAAATGGTTCAAGAATGGCTTGAGGAACACGAGTTTGGATCTTGATTGGCCACCATATTGTCCAAAACTCAATCCAATCAAGTATCTGTGGGATGTGCTGGAAAATCATAGCCTGATCCTTGGAGGTTCCACCTCACAACGTACAGTACTTAATGGGTCTGCTACTGACAGCTTGGTGCACACTATAAATCATATAGTCCTGTTCAAGAGTGCACAAGAGAGGTTGACTATGTTCTTACATACCGTAGGACCATGGAGAACGAACATAGCCACTCTCTGGGACAAGCTGAGAGCAAGAAGGTAGTTTTCTGATTTACAATACAACATACATGCTTAACTTAGAATTTGGTTTTCAAACCAGAGTTTAGTGTCACTTTAAGCATTCCCTTCTGCTTTTTGGTAACACATATTAAAGATCAGAGCCATGCATTGTATGAGGTTATGACATTGTGTCCAGACCTCTGTATGTAGGGAATGGTGCCAGTGTCTCCAGTACAACATGCTCTCTTCCCGTAAGTATGACTATGAGGCTGTGCTCCCTGTGTTTAGAACAAATGTAGGAAAGAGTTTGCTGCTGATAACGTGGCTGCAGGTGTTTCTTAAAAATGGGAAATGTACCTTTGAGTCCTTAAATGCACTACAAATGTGTTTGACTGTGCCAAATGACAACACTTGTTTTTAAAACCAACTTCAGAGAAAACCAGTTTTTTGTTTTCGTAGGGAAGAGTTTAAATCTCCTGTTCTGTTTGACACCCGTCCTCTGAATCTGCCACACTGACAGCAATGCAATCCTGACCGAGGTTTAGGTTATATTCACATCCGTAATTGCAGCTGCACTGTGATTAGATGTGAGAACCCCACCAGGGGTGCCACGATGAGCTGCAGTTGGCAGCACCATTTCAAAGCAAAGGGAGGCTGCCAGTTCCCGTAGCTAAGTGCAGTCACTAACATGCAATCACTCATGCAGCAATTGCCCTGGACATCTGCATCCAGAGTCGATCACTGAGCGATTACATGCGAGCAGCTGCGATTATCTGCAGAAGCCAAGCCCGCCATCTCCCTTTGCTTTCAATGGGTCTGCCTTTCCTCCAACTAATCATGGCAACCCCCGCTTGGGTTCTCACATCTAATCGAAATGCGGTTGCATTTGAAAATGTGGGTACACCCTTACAGAACAGGCCCGGAGTAAAGAGAACCTAGGTGCAGGGCCCACATGACTGGGGGTCGCTGGGCAGGCTGCACTGCTCAGTTCCTGTTAGTGTATTGGTGGGGGCGGGGTGGCTTACATTGGAGCAATGGAAGGGTAGGGGGGTGCTGCCTGGGTACTGGGTAGTCCTTGGGGGCAAGGATAGTTTCCATTAGTTGGGGGGCAGCAGGAAAGAGGTAACTGCACAGAAAGTTTTTTTCTTTCCCTCCCTCCCTCCCTATCTTGGGCTGTGTGGTTGGTTTAATGTTGTGTTTTCTTGCCTAGGTTGATGGCTGCAGGGGTCTTGGGTTCTTGAAGGTCGGAATGTTGAAAGGAATACAGTATGTGGTGTGGAACGGGTTGGGCCTATCTCGGTATGGGTACCTTCCCTATCATGAAAAATATGGGCTATCGGTCATCGGGCTGCATCGGGTAAGAAGTTGGTAATAGTTTGTGCCTGAGCTGGTGGAATTGTGGCTAGGGGCCAGGATGCCTAGGTGGTGGTGGTACAGCCAATGCAATAGAAAACCTTCCTTCATGAACCTTAGACATAGCAGTCAGTTTAAGGTGGTTACAGAAAGTTGGGTTATATATAAAATGGAATTTATTTAATATAAAACTTTGTTATGGTTGTTAATAAAGGGTGCGACTATGGCCATTTAAATCCAGAAGCTGTCGCGTAGTTCTTTCCTAAGGTATTTGTTGGGTAGAAAAAGAGAGGTGGGATTAGTAGGTGGTGGCAGACGACACATCAGCCATACACCAGTCATGTGCATTACTATTTATGTCCCCATTATGTATATTCCTCTCATTTCCTGTTCTGTCTAACAGCTAGAAGGTCTGTTTCTAAATCCTAGATTCATCCAATGAATCTGCATGTACATTTGATCTGTGCGAATTGGGCAAAAATGAATGTTGTTTAGGCTATGCACTAGAAAAATACTGCATTGTGGCCACTAGATGGCACTGAGGCGTGTAAGAAATACATATATCTTTGTAAAAAAGATACAATGTAACAGTTACATTTATCTGCTAACTCCTGCTAGTGTCCTCTACAATTGTTACATTGTATCTCTTGTTACAAAGACATACACATTTCTTATGTCCCTCAGCTCCAACTAGTGGCCATAAAGCAGTATTTTACTACTGTATATAACAAAAGAACATTCATTCTAAAGTGAAATTATAGTTCACTATAATTCATATATGCCCATTTTAGACAAAAAAATAAATACATGTACATGTAGATTCACTGGATGAATGGCTATGCATTTTTTTTTTTAAATAAACTGATCCTTTAAATAGACAGAAAGTGGGGAAAATTCTAAATCTTTTTTGGAGTTTGGAGAAATCTCCCAAAATGGGGACACCACCAGCAATGTAAAGTCAGGGCCATTCTGTACCAAAAGCAGAATGTTTAAGGTCCAGATTTTATTTTATTAAGATTCTTATGTCAACATTTTTTATGCATCTTGGGGTTCAACGGGTCCCTCTTCATCAGGGCTTGGTACTGTTGAAACATACTATTGAACAAATCCCTCCCACAGTGTTATTGTGTTCTGCCGGTGGGGAGCCTTCCCTGCCGGCAGAATACAATGATCAATGTTGCAGACTATAGAAGGTTGCACTAATTTGGCAAAAAAAATAAACCAATAGGTTGGTTGTACAGAAGTATATCTGTACAAGCATCCTGCCTATAGATGGATCAACATTTGGCCAGTCCCTGCTGAACTAGCCAAATTTTAATCCATCTATGGCCGGCGTAACTTACTTACTCCAATTTTATCAGTTCCTCAAAAAAAGGTGGGCTCTGGGTGCAGAGCACTGGGCCTTGAGTCCACCCAGTTGGGTGAGACCGGATTGCTCAAGAGGAGAAGCAATTGTATTGGCTGACACGCCAAGGCAAGGAGGAGGGAAGCCGCCGTGAAGCCTGAGATGCAGAGGAGGAGGAGACGCAGGAAGGAACCGAAGCTGCCCACGATGGGTAAGTGACCGACCAGGGGGGGGGGGCATGGTGGTGTGAGTGCAGGGCCAACCGTCCAATGGGGGGTGGCAGTGGGATGTCTTGTTTGCCACCCCCCCAAAAAAATATACAGCACCAGCCGCCACTGATTTGAACCAAGGACCCTAGTTCTGCTAGCAGAAAATGACACTTAGCCACTGTGCTACTTCCAGCAACAAAATGTTGACAGGCCCTAACTCTTCTCCACTATAGTCATCTGGAGTTAGGCTGTAAATCTGAATTCCAGGAATTATGAAAAATTTACCCTTACAGTGTGGCCCTCCAGCATTGCAAAGCTTACATGTTTGCTATGTGTAAGCAATAGAGGATCGGATATTATTATTACACATATCTTACACTTACCTTCCTCCGTCCTGCTCTGCTACCTTGGCATCATCATGGACAGTTCAGGGCTATTAACCCTGCATTGTATTTGACTGAGGATGGAGTGTGACTTTAGGTGGGTGCGCCCTAGAGAGAAAGGTGCAGGGGACTGGTCTCACTGGAGGGACCTTGCTGACGTGTAAATTAGGATATGTATTACTCCATATTCCAGCACCTCTAGACATAATAAACATTTAACCTTTGGAGTGCAGTAGGGCCCCATTGCAAGGGTATTTTATTTTTATTTTTTTTAATGTTTTAGTTATGCTCAGAGTAGGCTTTAATTAATTATTTTTAGCCCTTCATAATGTAGACTGTTTTGATTTTTTGTTGGGTGATCTTAAATTTGTTCAGTTATGTTTAGTGTAATAAAAATATCAAAATGTGTACTTCTTGTGCTACACCCTTCCTGACAGCTGTATTGTAGATAAATGTCCTCCTGGGAAGTTCCCCATATCGGCAGAAATGTAATCAATGTATTTTTTTTAGAGGCAGCTGTGTGCTTCTGTTGGATTGCTGGGCTCCGGGGACGAGTCTACTTGCAGCCTTGGGTCCTATACTAAAGAAAAGGAACCAAACATAGTAATCCCAAGGAAATGTGCTACTTCCTTATGGTAGCAAACTTTCAAAGGGACCAAACTATAAAAGGCAGGTATTCATGTTCAAGATAAGTTAAAAAAAAAGTTGTGTCCTCATTCCAAATTCTAATTACTGGGACCCATAGTAAGGCAGGTGTCTTATGGCAAAAGATGAGCATCTGCCCAAATTAGGCAGCTCTGGGGCCAACCTTGATCTGCTTCCTAAGTTGGTGCACTGATAATTGCAGTACATGAAGAGTTCCGTATTGGAAGTTTTCCTCATTATTTTTCCACTGGAATAGGAACAGCTATCTATCACAAAGAAATGCTGGAAAATCTTTTTTTACTATAATTATCATTGCTGGCAACCAGTGGCGGCTGCTTATTAGGGGCGCAGGGGCGTCCCCCCCTAATCCATGCATCCGGCCCCTAATCTACATGCAGGGCGCTGAACGCATAGATTCCAATTTTTTGGCCTAAAAAAAAAAGGTGGGCTGGGGGCGCAGAGCACTGTGCCCTGACCCACCCTGTTGTGTGACATTAGCGAATTAATATTCTGCTTCTCCTCCCGGCCAATGGGGTCTCAGGACCCGCATCCTGATTGGTCAGGAGGAGAAACAGGAAGACATTAGCGAGTATTAATTTAATAATGTCACACAACAGGGTGGGCTCAGGGCGCAGTGCTCTAAGACCCCATTGGCTGGGAGTCCGAATACCCAACCGGGCAGGAGGAGAAGTGACGGCCAGGACATGGAGACGGAGGGGGGGATACTTACCCCTGCATGGGGTAAGTACAGAGCTGATGGGGGCCTGGCAGGCCAGAGGGCGAGTGGTCTGAAACCCGGACACATGATGCAGAACCCGGACTGTCCGGGTGATTCCTGGACAGGTGGCAACCCTAAGTGTACATGAGGCCTAAACATTCATTTGCCAACAGCAGTGTACACAAGGCCTAAATGTTTGTTTACCAGCAATAGTGTACACAAGGCCTAAATGTTCGTTTACCAGCAGCAGTGTACATGAGGCCTAAACGTCCGTTTACCAGCAGCAGTGTACACAAGCCCTAAATGTCCGTTTATCAGCAGCAGTGTACGTGAGGCCTAAACGTCGGTTTACCAGCAGCAGTGTACGTGAGGCCTAAACGTCGGTTTACCAGCAGCAGTGTACATGAGGCCTAACCGGGATTTACACGGGCCTACAGGATTTGTAGCTGCTGACTTTAAATTTTTTGTTACTGAATGGAGAACCTCTTTCATTTTTTTTTCTAGTACACACCACCGCTAGAACTGGCCTGGTAGGAAACAAGGCATTTATAGCCCTTTCACATAGAAGCAGTTTTCAGGCATTTTTTGCCTGAAAAATGCCTCCCATGCCGCCTGAATGTGACAGCCCGAATGCTTTCACACTAGGGCAGTGTACTTGCGGGCTTTCAGGACATTAGAAAAAGTCCTGCAAGCAGCATCTTTGGGGCGGTTTGCGAGCGCTCTATACAGCCCTCCCAAAACGCCCCTGCCCATTGCAATGATTGGCCAGCGCTTCCAAAGTGCTTCCGAAGTGCCGCAACACAGGCGTTTAATACCCCTTCTTTGGGGTTAAAAGCAGCCGAAAAGTGCTGCTTAAACAGTGATAAAGCACCACTAAAACAAGTGCCGTTTTAGCGCTAACGCACGGGGCGGCCCCAGTGTGAAAGGGGTCTTAGTCATGTCTTGCAGTGGGACCACACTGCTCAGCGCAGACCACCCACACAGGGTGTGAATGGGCCCTTAGACATGGGCTGGAAACAGCCGTAGCTGTGCACATGAAGGGTTAACGTGCAGCCGCATCTTTTGGATACAAACTTTATGAGGAAAAGGCTTGTGTAAATGAAAGTCTTGTGGAGATGTCACCTTAGAAAGTGTCAGCACAAAAGGTGCCTTGCTTGTTTCATCTCCCAAACAGCTGCATGCTTTGCTTGACATTTGCTGACCTTTCCTTTGTGCACTCTGTCTGACCTGTGAGGTCATTTCCTGGCCTTCTCTGAGCGACCTCTGACCAGCGCCGACCTTTAGCTGGAGCATGTGACATTTTGTTCTCTGCTGGCTGACATGTGATGCTCTCATTATTCCAAACTATGTGAAAATAATGACCTCTGGCGACCTCTGAGTTTTTCTTTTCCAACTCCAGTCTGCAGTGAGAGCTGAATCACTCGGCTGCAGGAAATCCAGACTGAAAAAAAAAAAAAAAAAAATAGAACAATTTCAACTAGAATAAATCAAACAGGAACACATTACGTGGCTGTGATTCAGACCTAACCTATTATGTTACAGATTATCCTCTTGACATATCACTTCATTCCAAAACTCTGCAGGTGATAGATACACTTTGTACAGCTCTGGGATGTTTAAATTGCTCTGTGTTGTTTTAAATATAATCAGCCATAAAGACTCAGAAGCGGAGAAATAAAACCGACTATGTAAATAGAATATACGTTACGTAAGGATATCACTGACGCTGCACAGATTTGATACTTTTGTTTTTATAGGGATGGTCACGGTCTGATTTCCAGCACACACCCCAGAAAACCGCTTACATTACGGGCGGACGTACAACCACATGCAAACAAATATATTTAAAGGAGAAGTCTAGCCTGAGCTTGTTTGGAAAGGGGGGAGGAATATTGTGCTGTGATTACTGATTAGCGTGTGGGAAAAGCAGCAAACATTTGCCGAAAGACTAACGGTAAGTAAATTGGAAAAAGTAAATAATGTTGCGCTTAAAATGTTAATGTGCATATGGTTTGATCTACCATACAGTGACTGATGGTGTGTTGATAAATATGATATAAATAAATAATTAAAATAATATAGTATTAAGAACACATAAATAGAATCGGAACCATATAATCATAAAATCGTGACCATCTGTAAGGAAATAGAAATGGTGATGACAATAGAACTGAATCTCAGTCTATAAGTGCATGTGAGTGATCCACATGTGGGTATAAAGTGATGCAATAGCGAAGAAAATAAATAAAAACTGACATTCCGTTTGGTACAAAGTGACTATGTGATAGGTGAATCATATAGTAAAGTCCATGTGAATGGTGAAATTCATAACGGAGTGGTAATCTCGTGCGATCCTCCAGCCGCACTAAAAGTGCGATGAGGGTGGTTCGGTGGCATCAAGGCCCATAAGAATCCAGCTTACCGGAAATCACAGACTTGGGAAGGCGTATGCCTCGCAAGTCGTGATAGGCTTAGGTAAAGAGGCTTGTAGGTCGCTGTTCCACGGTCTGTTCAAAGACTTCCCTCAAGGTGTATGGCAATGGACAAAAGATGGACGTCAAAACACTCCGTATGGTCATGTGCGCTCACGTATACCGGGATAAGGTAAAAACAAAGCTCGCATAGCGTAGTAACGTTTAAAAAGGGGAACATTTTATTGATAAAGCAAAGTAAATGCTCACATTTGAGTAGAAGAGGTAAGGCAAGGTTTTTGCATTTGTAATGGCGTAGTGCTGGTACTGTGGTCCACCCAACGCGTTTCGTCATCTAAGACATCACCTGGGGTATGGACCATCAGCTCCAGCAGCACGCTTATATTGGCATTGTGACCCCAAAACGAATTGAGGTAAACCAGAAGTAACCGTCACTTCCGGTCCGGCTGGTTTTGAAAAACGTGGCCGTAAGAGTGTAATAATATTTTTGTTTATGAGTGCTCAGATGTGGGGATAAAATAGTTGCTCTATTTGAAGTGCAAATTGTGTTATTTAAATGTTAGATAGCGGCGTGCAACCTCCGATTCCGGAAATCTGCATCGCCGCTATGCATGGGGAATAGCGTGATGACGTCACGCAGCGTCGCTACAGCCAATCACAGCGAGGTGGAAAACCAAGCCTCGCTGTGGATGTGGTGGCTCAATCGAGTCTGTATTGACATTGCGGCGCAATGTTTGGCTGGGCTTCTCCTATGGGTCACAGGAGTGCAATTAGTTTTGCACTCCTGTGACCCGTTTTCAGCAGAGAGCGGTCTGAAGTCTGCTGTCTGCTGACGTCACCAATATCAGTCCAGACACCGCGTCATCCCGACAATGGGAGTCTGGATCCGCCAGGTGCCTGAACTGATAGCCGTCTCAGCCTCTCAGCGAGGCGCTGAGATGGCCGCTCCCCGCCCCTCCACATCTTAGCGCTCTAGTGAGCATGGAAGAGCAGGAGAGCTGCTGATTGACAGGCAGCAGCTCTCTGCCTGGGGAGCAGAGAGAACCGAGCCATTGGCGATGTTTGATCGCTCAGTTCTCAGTGCAGAGACACCGGTCCGATGCTGCATCCACCTAGGTAAGTAAAGCGTTTCTAAGCTCAACAACAAAAACTGATAGTATTGCAGCTTACCGGTTCTTAAATGTAGTGGCTGCATTGGTTTTTTCTTTTTTCTCACTTCTTTTTTTCTTTATTTTAAAGTGAAACTACACTGCATCAGAGCACCAAAAACCAAAAATGCTATTTAAAGCATTATTAAACCAAAAAACTTTTTTAGGCTTTCTTTTTTACTTTCATCTGGTGATCCAGCCAGTAAGACCCCTTTCTCACTGTGACGCTTTATCGTTGTTTTAGCTGCGATATTTGGCCGCTAGCGGGAGGTTTTAATTCCCTGCTAGCAGCCAAAAAGGGGTTAAATCCACACGCAAAACACAGCCGGAGCGAGGTTTTGCCGGCGCTATTTTAAAACGCTATAGCACCTTCAAAACTATCCAGTGTGAAAGGGGTCTAAGTCTGTTGTTTTTCATAAGCACAAGCTCTCCAGCAGAATGTATCTGTTTACATGGATGAGACAAACCACTTAAAGTGTTACTAAACCCAGGAACCTGCATTTACTATTTCTGGTCTCCCACAGTACACAGAACATGGAAATGCAATTACCCCCCCCCCCCTTCAATTATTTAATAAATATTAATCTCATCAGCAGTATATAGCCATCTTGTGATTTCTATCAGTTCCTGGTGAAGCTTGTAGGAGAAGTTTTCATACAGATAAAATATACAAAGCAGATGCAGCGCTAGTGAAAATGATGATCAATTAAACAAATGAATGAAAACTAAAGTGTCCCATTGAGAATCAAGTCCAGAAAGAACAAGGAGGTAACACCCATCCGTGTGGATAGAAATGGTAAGCTACAGAGGAAATCGTGAAAAAAGTGCGTCCAGCTCCACACCCAGGTGAGTAGATAGCCTGCTTACCGGATCGCCATGACCACTAAACAGTAGTCTCACCAAGCTCAGGGAAAAACGTTCTCCTCAGGACCTTTAATGTCTGGAACTGCAGCTAGAACTAATGATGCTCAGAAAACATGAAAAAAGAAAAGCTCCCATAGTGTAGTACTTTGTAAAAGCAGGTTTAATAAAAAACAAGCGCACTTACAAGATAAAAGCCATTTGAAAGCGATACAGCAACATGTGTTGAAAACGACCACAAAAGAAAAAATGCAGCGCTTAAATACCCCAAGTACAAAATAACAGTGAGTGTTATCAGTGTCAACTCAATAATGTCCACCCCGTGAAAAAATATATATAATAAAAGTGACAAGAAAAGAGTTGATTCAAAAAAGTCTTGGCATCAATAGCTAATAAATGAGCATCCCAAAGGCATCGATGAAACAGATGACAAGATGAAGGCGTATTAAAGTGGAAATTCTTGTGAAAAGTAGACATGTGCACAACAAAATAATTTGTTTTGTTTAGTTTCTTTCCGTTTACATTGATTTGTAACGATTTGTAATTTCGTAAGACGCGAGTTTTCATATTCAGACTCATTCGTATTTTCGGAACAGTTTTATTTTCATTGATACGAAATTCATAATTGTGTTAGATAATAATTTTCGTTTATTCGGTACACTACTCGTAATTTAGTAATTGTTACCTTTGTGAGATTGCCTTTTTCGTTGATTCGTACTTTCCTAGGAAATAAAGAAAAATAATCCTATGCTTGCTTTTCTACTAAGTCCTGCACTTACTCCAGTCTACTCTACTCCGGTCACGAGACCTGACTGAGTCTCCTCCTCAACTGAATCTAAAAAGATTCAGGAATGCAGGAATGCAGTGTGACTCAGACACAAAAGGGATAAGCTGATTGGCTAAAGATATTAAGTAAGATACATCACTCACTAATACACTGCCCATTTAAAAGAACGATTCGAGAACACGAAATTACGAACATACGAAATTACGAACATACATATTAAGATACACTTACACTGTCCATTCAAAAGAACGATTCGAGAACACGAAGAAACGAAATTACGAACACACAAATGGAAATACGAACATACGAAATTATGAACAGACAAAGGATTGAAAATATGAAATGTAAATCATTTGCTATATGTCATCTTTCTTTTACTGTTTCGAAGTTTCGTATTTTCGTAAGTTTGTCCGTTTATAAGTTCGTATTTTCGCGTGTTCATTATTTTGCTTATTCGTAATTTTGTAATTTTCGTATTTTGGTTCCTCCAGCTATTCAGATGTTCAACTTGATCTGAATGTACGAATACTAACAAATTTGTACGAAAATCCATTCGTTACGAACCGAATCGCACATGTCTAGTGAAAAGAACCGCCACCAATTTGACTAAAGGCTTACTGGATTCAGTGGACTTAAGGGGGCTTATACCACCTAAGTTGACTGAGCTTGTGGTGATGAACACCATATATGGGAAGCCATTAAGGATTCAGATCGCCTCGGTCACGATTCCAAACATTACGGCAATAATCAGCAACGGATTCACATCAAACAAATGGATGAAGCTCAGATGAAGGAAGGGAAGGACAGAGGAGGTCCTCTTGCTCACACGATGAAACCCCAAATCAAAGAAAGGTTCCACATAGCGTGATAACGTTTAAAATTGCATTTATTAAAAAAGGAGGCCAAGTAAACACTCACGTTTCTGAAGCATATAAAAGGCTCATAAAAGGACATAAAAAGGCGCGATGATGTTGGCAGAACTCGATCCGGCGCGTTTCGTCTGATTAGACGCCATCTGGGGTATGGTATGGTTTGAGAATGATAATGAGTATAAAATGAATAGGTTCTTGTCTGCTCGCATAACCTACACACCACTGGCTCAAACCCTGCAGCAAAATTCAAAAGAGAACTTTTGAGCATAATTTATGAGGTATTCTGACAAAGAATTTTGAGTAAAAAAGAAAAGGCATACCTGGTACCTTCAGTTCTGTGAGTACCGGTTATATACTATTTGCCTAAGATTCACAACAATCTCTCAAAACCCCCAGGTCGCCCTATAATTGGTGGCATAGACTCGGTGACAGCATGGATAGCAGATATGTGGATGACTTCCTTCAGCCTTTAGTGGTTGGGACCCCCTCTTATTTGAGGGACACAACACAGGTTATCACCCTGTTGGATGGGTGTGAGTGGAGAGAGGGCTACATTCTGGCGACAGCAGATGTGGCTTCTCTCTACACAGTCATATCTCACCAGCAAGGGTTTGAGGCAGTGAAGTTCTACCTTGAACAGGATCACTCTCTGTTGCAGTTGCAAAGAGGTTTTGTTATGGAGCTTCTGACTTTTGCAAATTTTTGGTTTGACGGGAAATTTCTTTTTACAAACCTGTGGCGTAGCGATGGGTGCAAAATTTGCGCCCAGCTTAGCCAATTTATTTATGGCCCGTTGGGAGCAAGAGGTGATCGATACCGATTCCCCCTAGGGAGCTACGCTTCTGGAGAAGGTACACCGATGATGTCCTTCTCCTGTGGGACGGAGATCTGCCTTCCCTTGAAGCGTTTTTCCTAAGACTCAATCAGAATGACAGAGGTATCATCTTGCAGTATGAGGCGAGTCACTCCCAGATTCACGTCCTTGATCTTAATATCATGGTCAAGGATAGGCGTCTGACTACCAGTACATACTATAAGGAGACCGATCGAAATGCCTTCATCCCTCTATCTAGCTACCATCATGCATCATGGTTAAGTGCAGTTCCTAATTGCATGGAAATTTCAGATTACTATGAGCAGGCCCAAATACTGAAACAAAGGTTTTTAGATAAGGGCTACCTGGAAAAAGAAATTAATGTAACCATTGATAAAGTTGCTAATATGGATAGGTGCATTATTCTTAATAGAACAAGAGAGACTAACCATGTACCAGACAATACATTTGGATGGTCCATGATTACAGGATATTCTAACCAACATTTCTCTGTCAAAAAAATCCTCAATAAACATTGGTGTATATTAAAGAATGACAAAGTTCTTGGTCC
This sequence comes from Lithobates sylvaticus, assembly GCA_028564925.1. Taxonomy (NCBI): domain Eukaryota; kingdom Metazoa; phylum Chordata; class Amphibia; order Anura; family Ranidae; genus Lithobates; species Lithobates sylvaticus. The sequence goes on from CM053027.1 coordinate 69,771,741, forward strand.
AGTTATTCCGGACCGCCCTGTAGTAATATACAGAGAAGCTCCCTCTTTGAGGCATAGTATTGCCCCGAATGTAGTAGATTCCCCAAAAAACATTATATTTTTTCATTCTATGAAAGGTTTTTTTCCATGTCGAAAATGTAGCATTTGCCAAATTAATTATTTTAGAGGGCGAAAATGTGAGACTTTTCAATCTACTCAGACAAATAGAATGTACAATATAGAATCATTCATTACTTGCTCTACTCAATTTGTTATTTTATATGATTCAATGTCCATGCTCTAAGCAGTATATTGGACCTCACAAAAAGGGAATTGCATGTACGCCTTTCTGAACATATGGGGATTATAAAGAAAGGTTTCAAAAAGCATAATTTATCTAGACACTTTGCTAAGTATCACGATAAGAAACACTTAAACACAAAAGGGGACACTTTTTCTGGCCTTTGACAAAATCTGACCCCATTGGAGGGGTACGAATATGATCAGATCAATCTACAGACTTGAAACCAGATGGATTTTTGATATGAAATCTTATGTGCCTTTGGGTTAAAATGTCAACTGATACATTAATTGTTTCATAAATAATGCTTAGTGATTATCTAAAAGGGGGAAAACCGTTCTTCTGCCCATCTCCATTTATTATCTTTTAACGATAAATTGTTACCCTTTTTTATCTATGTACCATTATTATTAGTCTCTAGTTTTACCTTCACTTTACGAATTAGGTAATACTAGCATCTATGATGTCTTTTATTGTCTACAAACAAACTGTCAGGGCTCTAGCCGCCCTGGGCACCCTAGCCGGAGGGTGCGCGGGCACCTGGGCAGCCCTGGTCCCTCTGAACGCCGGCGCGCGCGTCGGCGCGCGCCGCGGGTGCGTGCACGCGCCCGCGGGACTCGTGCGCGCGCTCCCGTGCGCAAATAGCGGGCGCGCGCGCCCCCGTGCGCGTGCACGTGCGCGATCGGCGCCGCTTTGGCGCCAGTGGCCTTATTTAAAGGGGACAGCTGCCTGCATGCGGCGCTGTCCGTCTCAGCTCCCACCTGTGACCCCAACCTGAACCTGTCTGAGCTCCCTACCTGTGACCCGGCTTGTTTGACTCCGCTACTTTCTCCGTTCCTTGACCCCGGCTTGTTTGACCCTGCTCTGGACTGTGTTACTGTTGCTGAACCCCCGGCTTGCCTCCTGACCATCCTCCTGCCTGCCGTCCTTACCTGTCTGCCTTACCTGTTGTGACCCGGCTTGCCTGACCATCCCTGCTCCAGTGTCCCTGCACAGGTCTTCGCTGCTGCCGTCATCTGCTGATCTTCTGCCGTTGCTGTCAGCTACTTCAGCCGTCTGCTGCTGCTCCTGTTGTCGGTTTACCTCCTGCCTCCTGGTTTTCTGCCGAACCTTCATCTGCAGACCTACCCTCTGAGCAAGCCCTGCATCTACCCTGCATCAGCCTGCTGCATCCACACGGACACTCCTACCCGCTGAGTTCACGGCTACGCTGTCCCCAATCCAGCAGGCCCTGAACCAGAGTTGTAAGAGAGGTCTCCAACCATCAAGTCAGGCTCAGCACTACCAGGTACCTAACAGTACGGACAGCCAATATGACTGAGCCTGCGGATGGAGCCTCAACCATGCGGGAAATGTGCTCCCACCTGGCAGCCCTCACACAAGCCGTGAAATCCCTGCAGGAGGGATACACCAAGCTGGAAGGCCAAGTTCAACAACTTGCCAGCCCCATGGCTGCTGCACCTCCACCACCAGTGCAACCTGCCTCCCAACCAACAGTGGTGATGCTTCCCCCTGAACCTAGAGTACCTATCCCAGAAAGGTTCTCGGGCGACCGGTCCAAGTTTCAAGCTTTCCGAGATGCCTGCCAGCTTTACTTTGCCCTGCAACCCCGGACCTTCTCCCTGGAAGTCACCAAGGTGGGATTCGTGGTGTCCCTTCTACAAGGAGAACCCCAGTCCTGGGCCCACCGTCTTCTGGGAGCCAACAGTGTCATGACCCAGTCCTTAGCCGCCTTCTTCCAGGCAATGGCACAGTTGTATGACGACCCTCAACGCACGGCTACAGCTGAATCTGCCCTATCCGCGCTCCAGCAAGGCCGCAGGACGGCTGAGGACTATATCACGGACTTTAGGCGCTGGAGCGCGGATACTCAATGGAACAATGCAGCCCTCAGACACCAGTTCCGCATGGGCCTCTCAGAGGGGTTGAAAGACGAACTGGCCCGTGTAGGAGTTCCTGAGGATCTTGAGGACCTTGTCACTCTGACAATCCAATTGGACCGTCGCCTACGGGAGCGCCGAGCTGAACGCTCTGCTTTGCCCAGTCGCCCAGCTTGGATGGTCGCTAGGGCTCCTGTTCCTGCCACTCGCTACCTACCTGCTCCCTCTACACCTCCCGTGGGACCTGCTTCAGATGGTTCCGAACCGATGCAGATTGGTCTTCTACGTGCCCCCTTGACGCCCGAGGAACGGGCCCGACGTCGCCAGTTGAATCTGTGTCTGTACTGTGGGGGCTCTGGACATTTCGTGAATGGTTGCCCTGTCAAGACGCGTAAGTGCTTGTCATCCGTTTCTCCTCTCTCTGCACCCTGCCCAGCCAGTACTATTCACCTTACCCTTCCTCTGTCGTTGCAGTGCCAGGGAAGGACAATCCTCACCAGCGCCATCATTGACTCCGGGGCGTGTAGCTGTTTCGTGGATGCCACCTTCGCCAACACTCACGCCCTGCCGCTCCAGAAGAAGACCCAAGGACTTACTGTGTTTCTGGCGGATGGGTCCCGCATTAAGTCTGGCCAGGTGACTCAAGAGACTTTGCCCTTAACCGCTACAATTTTCCCTCAACATCAGGAGCTTCTGACCATGGACGTGATCTCCTCTCCCCTGTTCCCGGTCATCCTGGGTATGCCATGGCTCCAGGCCCATAACCCGCTGATCCATTGGTCCACCGGGGAGGTAGAATTTCAATCTCGGTACTGCCAGGAACACTGCCTACCTGCAACCCTCGGAACATCCTCTACCTTGCTTTGCCTAGACGCGGATCAAGACCTACGCCAATCTGTACCCCAACCTTATCATGACTTTCTGGACGTTTTCAGCAAGCGGGGGGCAGACTCCCTTCCGCCCCACCGTCCCTATGATTGCCCCATCGAGCTCCTCCCTGGGGCTGAAATTCCCTTCGGTCGCATTTTTCCTCTCTCCGAGAAAGAACAAGAGGCCCTGAAGACCTACATTGCCGAAAACTTAAAGAAGGGGTTCATCCGCCATTCCACCTCTCCTGCTGGCGCAGGCATCTTCTTCGTCACCAAGAAGGATCAGTCCTTGAGGCCCTGTGTGGACTACCGGGAGCTCAATAAAATAACGGTCAAGAATCGGTACCCCCTGCCCTTAATCCCTGAGCTCTTTCAGAAGCTAAGATCGGCAACGGTTTTCACCAAATTGGACCTCAGGGGTGCATACAATTTGGTCCGCATTCGGGCCGAGGACGAGTGGAAGACGGCTTTCCGGACTCGTTTCGGCCACTATGAGTACTTGGTCATGCCCTTCGGGCTCTGTAATGCCCCGGCCACGTTCCAGCATTTCATCAATGATGTACTCAGAGACTATTTGGACATTTTCGTGATCGTCTATCTGGACGACATCTTGATTTTCTCCCAAACCCTTGAACAACATCGTGGGCATGTGGGCAAGGTACTCCTTCGACTCCGACGGCACGGCCTGTATGCAAAGGCCGAGAAGTGCGAATTTGAGCAGCAGGAAATCCAGTTTTTGGGACTTGAAATCTCCCCGGCAGGCATTAGAATGGACCCTCAGAAGGTGTCCGCCGTTCTTGACTGGCCAGCACCTGTAGATAAAAAAGGAATCCAACGGTTCGTAGGATTTGCAAACTTCTACAGGAAGTTTATTAAGGGGTTCTCTGCTATCATCACCCCCATCACCCAGCTGACCAAGCAGGGCACACGCTTCCACTGGGGCCCGGAAGCTCAAGGGGCCTTTGATCAGCTTAAAAGACTGTTTACCTCCGCCCCTATCCTCAGTCACCCCGACCCTGCCCTCCCTTACATCTTGGAGGTCGATGCATCTGAAGTGGCAGTTGGGGCGGTCGTGTCACAACGACAGGGCAATAAAGACGCCATGCACCCAGTGGGATTTTTCTCTCGGAAACTTTCTCCAGCCGAGAGGAATTATGATGTCGGGGACCGGGAGCTCTTGGCTATCAAATCAGCACTAGAAGAATGGAGGTACCTCTTGGAGGGAGCTAATCATCCAGTACTCATCTACACTGACCACAAGAACCTTGAGTACTTACGAACTGCCAAGCGACTCAAACCCCGACAAGCCCGCTGGGCTCTGTTTTTCTCAAGGTTCTGCTTTCATATTACGTATCGTCCCGGTTCCAAGAATGTGAAACCTGACGCCCTTTCCCGGATGTTTGACAGTCCCAAGGACTCCACCACCCCAGACACCATCCTATCTTCCGGAAACTTTCTACTTTTACAGCCAGATCTGCTATCTCAAATCCGGGAGGCATCCGCCAGTTCCCAGGGACCCCATGGGGTCACCCTAACTTCCAGTGATGGACTTCTCTGGAGGGGAAGTCAAGTCTTCGTCCCCGAATCTGTAAGGGTGAAGGTCCTGACCCTTCTACACGACCATCCACTGGCAGGACACTTCGGGAGCCGTAAAACTGTGGAGCTGGTGCAACGCACCTTTTGGTGGCCCAAACTAAAGGAATTCTGCAAGTCTTATGTTGACTCCTGCCCTGTTTGTAACCGCAGCAAGACGTCTAGGAACCGAGCTTGGGGACTTTTGAAGCCTCTTCCTGCACCTGATCGACCTTGGCGAATGTTGTCCATGGACTTTATAGTCGAGCTTCCGTGCTCAGAGGGGTGCTCTGCTATTTTTGTAGTAGTGGACCGGCTGTCCAAAATGGCCCACTTTTTGCCTTTAAGGGGAACACCATCTGCCACAGAGACTGCCCATCTTTTTATTAAGGAGATAGTCAGGTTACATGGGGTTCCGGCCAATATAGTATCAGATAGGGGGGTCCAGTTCACGTCCCGTTTTTGGAGGGCCCTTTGTGAGATCCTTAAGATTGAGCTGGCCCTTTCTTCTGCATACCACCCCCAAACTAATGGGCAGACGGAACGCACCAACCAGACTTTAGAGCAATACATAAGGTGCTTCACGTCCTTTGTGCAGGACGATTGGGTGTCCCTATTACCCCTAGCTGAATTCTCTTATAATAATGCCAGTCATTCAGCCACAGGTCAATCCCCATTTTTTGCCAACTACGGTTTTCACTTGTCTTTTCTCCCTGACTTTCTCCCAGAATCTTCAGTCCCGGCAGTCCAGGATACAGCTTCGTTCCTCAGCCGCAACAACAGGATTCTTCAGGAGGCAATCACCAAGGCACAGGAGGACAGCAAAAGATTCTTTGATCGGAAGAGGAGGGGTGAGCTGAACTTGCAGGTGGGCGACCAGGTATGGCTAGCTACAACTAACCTTAGACTTGCTTGTCCCTCTAAGAAGCTTGCTCCCAAGTTCTTAGGACCTTTCCCTGTGAAGAGGAGGATCAATGAAGTTTCCTATGAGCTGTCCCTGCCCGACTCTATGAGAGTCCACCCAGTCTTCCACGTTTCTCTCCTGAAACCCGCTGTGCCCGATCCCTTCCCTGATAGGGGTACAAACCCACCCGGACCTGTCCTGGTCCAAGGTAATGAGGAGTACGAGGTAGAGGCCATCCTTGATTGCAGGAGACGTAGGGGGGAGAGGCAGTTCCTGATTAAGTGGAAGGGGTATATACCACCAAAAGAAATCTCTATTTGTGGGGAAAAAATGATAACAATTTCATTTGGGTACAGTGTCGTATGACCGCGCAATTGTCATTCAAAGTGCATCAGCGCCGAAAGCTGAAAATTGGTCTGGTCACGAGGGGGGTTTAAGTGCCCAGTAATCAGGTGGTTATGTGGGTTTGCCTTACAACCAATATTATTTATTAAACAAGAAACAATATGCTGTGGATGAAAAGTCTAGCGCTTCTGTATACTTATTTATCTGGAAAGGGTTAACCCATTCTTGAGTTCAACCCCCCAGTACATTTCCTGATAATAAGCACAGCATGTTTTTCAGAAGCTTTTTCTAATATATATCTTCACCCATTTGACCTTTCTTTGTAGACTTTAGGTGACCTTGTGGGTCACCAAATGACCTTTTTAGTGGCCTTTAACCTTTGCTGATCTTTTGCTGCATTAAATTCTGTCCCTGTCTCCTCAGCACCTGGCAGCAAAAGGATTTCTTGAGCAGCAGGATATTGTGTTTGCTTCAGGCTATGTGAGCTCACATACTTCACAAAGACCTCGCCTTCCCTCTAAATTATGAAAGATCACTGCTAAAAGACACACTTCTAAGACTCTCCATTTCATAAGGCTAGACTGCAAGTTGCAAATCAATTTTGCTCATTTGTGTAGGTCTGTTCATTTTTCACATGCTCAAAATTTTTGGAACTGACCCAAAAAGGGTGATGACTCTGTATGCAATATATGAAAACTCTCTCTCATTGTCACTCAAAAAGACGCGTGCGTTGCAGATTTTTCAACCAGAAAAAGTTAGAATGGACATGTTTGTCACTTCTCTTCAGCTTAAAGTGGAAATGGACTCTAAAAATTAATAACTCTTAGTAGGTTGTAGGAAACATTTGGAGATGCTTATTGTGGATGAAAAATGTACCCACTTTCATGAATTTCTCCTGAAATATAGCAGTGCACATCCTGGTATGTGAGTGTGCCTAGGCACCTCTGTGCCTACAGCTTTCAAGCTGTATATCTGCAGTGTAAGATCTAAGGCCCAGCTGCCTCTGTCTCAGGAGATGTGGAGTGAGATTTGGCGATGTCTCCAATGTGCTGCTCACTGTTCTCCTTGCTGAAGGTTCTTCCATGAGGAAGCAAAGCCCTGCCTCTACCAAGATGGCCTCCTCCACACAGAGACACAGTTAGGGTTGCCACCTTTTCTTCAAGTCAAACGCGAACACTTTTGCTGCACACTGCAATTTTTTTGTAGTACACGCTATAGGATTGTAAAATACCTGGGACACCTTTTGGGTTACCCAAAGAGAGTAGTAATAAGGTGTGCTACAGTGAACAGTGGCTGTGGCCAAATTGCATTAACAGTAGGGGGAATTAAAGGGGCATGATTAAATAAAACAAAAACATTTGTGTACCCATAAAATATGATTTAATTAATAAAAGAAATATCAGTTAAAATATGGAACTAGCCCACCTTAAAAGTGGACACTGTCAGCCAGTAGAGCAGTGGATGGTGTCAGTAGAGTAGGGGCCGGCATCAGTAGAGCAGTGGATGGTGTCAGTATAGTAGTGGACGGCGTCAGAGCAGTGGACGGTGTCAGTAGAGCAGTGGATGGTGTCAGTAGAGCAGTGGACGGCATCAGTAGAGCAGTGGATGGTGTCAGTATAGTAGTGGACGGCGTCAGAGCAGTGGACGGTGTCAGTAGAGCAGTGGATGGTGTCAGTAGAGCAGTGGACGGCATCAGTAGAGCAGTGGATGGCGTCAGTAGAGCAGTGGATGGCGTCAGTAGAGCAGAGGATGGTGTCAGTAGAGCGGAGTGTGTAATACCATGCTTTCTCCTGCAAAAGTGTCCCTGGTTGCTAGGACACTAGTCCAGAGGCCCTCAATTCACTGTCTCTGGTGGCATCGGCACCGGCGGCTGGGTGGGAGAGAGAGAGCGCACAGATAGACAGTGCACCCGGCTGCAGGACATTACCCCCCCCCCCGCTGGAGCGGGAAAGAAGAGGGGAATGCGTGCTGTTTGGGGGTAGTTGACAGAGGGGAGGGGGTAGCTGACAGGGAGGGGGGTGTAGCTGACAGGGAGGGGGGGTAGCTGACGGAGGGGGTATCTGACAGAGGGGAGGGTGTAGCTGACAGAGAGGGGGTATCTGACAGAAGGGAGTAGCTGACAGAGAGGGTGGGGTAGCTGAGAGAGGGGAGGGGGTAGCTGACAGAGGGGGGGGGTTGCTGACAGAGGGGGGTAGCTGACAGAGTAGGGGGGTAGCTGACAGAGGAGGGGGGGTAGCTGACAGAGGGGGGGGGGTAGATGACAGAGAGGGGGGTAGCTGACAGAGGGGTGTAGCTGACAGAGGGGGTAGCTGACAGAGGGGGTAGCTGACAGAGGAGAGGGTAGCGGACAGAGGAGGGGGGTAGCTGACAGAGGGGAGGGGGGTAGCTGACAGATGGGGGGGGGGGAGGGGGTAGCTGACAGAGGGGAGGGGGGTAGCTGACAGAGGGGAGGGTGGTAGCTGACAGAGGGGAGGGGGTAGCTGACAGAGGAGGGGGGTAGCTGACAGAGGGGAGGGGTAGCTGACATAGGGGAGGGGGTATCTGACAGAGGGGGGGGGGGTAGCTGACAGAGAGGGTGGTAGCTGACAGAGGAGGGGATAGCTGACAGAGGAGGGGGGTAGCTGACAGAGGGGAGGAGGTAGCTGACAGAGGAGGAGGGGGTAGCTGAGAGAGGGGAGGGGGGTAGCTGACAGATGAGGGGGGTAGCTGACAGAGGGGAGGGGGTAGCTGACAGAGGAGGGGGTAGTTGACAGAGGGGCGGTAGCTCACAGAAGGGGGGGTAGCTGACAGAGGGGAGAGGGTAGCTGACAGAGGGGAGGGAGTATCTGACAGAGGGGAGGGGGGGTAGCTGACAGAGAGGGTGGTAGCTGACAGAGGAGGGGAGGTAGCTGACAGAGGGGAGGAGGTAGCTGACAGAGGGGAGGGGGTAGCTGACAGAGGGGAGGGGGGTAGCTGACAGATGAGGGGGGTAGCTGACAGAGGGGAGGGGGTAGCTGACAGAGGAGGGGGGTAGTTGACAGAGGGGCGGTAGCTCACAGAGGGGAGGGGGTAGCTGACAGAGAGGGGGGGGTAGCTGACAGAGGAGGGGGGTAGCTGACAGGGGGGGTAGCTGAGAGAGGGGGTAGCTGACAGAGGGGAGAGGGGGGGTAGCTGACAGAGGGGGGGTAGCTGACAGAGGGGGGGGGAGGGGGTAGCTGACAGAGGAGGGGTGGTAGCTGACAGAGGAGGGTGGTAGCTGACAGAGGGGAGGGGGTAGCTGACAGAGGAGAAGGGGTTGGCTGACAGAGGATGGGGGTTGGCTGACAGAGCGGAGGAGGTAGCTGACAGAGGGGAGGGGGGTAGCTGACAGATGAGGGGGGTAGCTGACAGAGGGGAGGGGGTAGCTGACAGAGGAGGGGGGTAGTTGACAGAGGGGCGGTAGCTGACAGAGGGGGGTAGCTGACAGAGGAGGGGGTAGCTGACAGAGGAGGGGGGTAGCTGACAGAGAGGAGGGGGGTAGCTGACAGAGAGGAGGGGGTAGCTGACAGAGGGGGGTAGCTGACAGAGGGGAGGGGGTAGCTGCACTCCGCACAACCTCTCCAATATTCCTTTTCCTCTCTCTGATCACCACCTTATTAGTTTCACTCTCTCCTTGTCTACCTCCTTCTTGCCTTCCAACTACCAAACTATTACCTGTAGAGACCTACACCATCTTAACCCTTCTCTTCTTTTTTCTGCTACAGATTGTCTCTACAACAAAATCTCATCTTTGTCCTGCTCCAACTTGGCCACTTCTGTCTACAACAGTTCACTGTCATCCACCCTGGATACCTTCGCCCCCCTCACTACGCACAGAATCATGCCCCAACCGCTACAACCCTGGCAGACAGACAATACCAGAAACGTAGCCGCGCTCTTGAGCGTCTGTGGCGTAAGTCCCAGCAAGATTTCAGCCAATATAAATCTGCCCTTCAAAAATACCATTCTTGCCTCCACACTGCCAAACAGACCCACTTTATCACTCTCATTAACACCCTCTCACGCAGTCCCTGTCAACTCTTTTCTACCTTTGCCACTCTAATTCGTCCTTCACTCCTTTGAAGTGATTGCTAATCACTTCAAAAATAAGATTGAGACAATTCGTCTCGAGATTTCCGCTCTACAGATATCTCCCTCACTTTACACTCCTTGTCCTCCTGCACAATCAATATTTCCCTCCTTTAACCCAGCTACTATATGGAAAGTCATTAAACTTTTTTCTAACGCCCACCTAACCTCCTGCCTCCTGGACCCTGTTTCTTCTCAAATACTATGGTCACCATCTGACTCTATCCTACACTCCTTAACTCATATCTTCAACTAGGGATGAGCCGAACAGCCCCGGGTTCGGTTCGCACCAGAACCCGCGATCGGACCTAAAGTCTGTGTAAATTTAAGAACCCTATTAGTTACAATGGACGCGAATGTTCAAAATCAAAAGTGCTAATTTTAAAGTAATATGCATGTTATTGTCATAAACAGTGTTTGGGGACCTGGGTCCTGCCCCAGGGAACATGTATCGATGCAATTTTTTTTTTTTAAACGGCCGTTTTTTCAGGAGCAGTGATTTTAATAATGCTTAAAGTGAAACAATAAAAGTGTTATATTCCTTTAAATTTCGTACCTGGGGGGTGTCTATAGTATGCCTGTGAAGGGGCGCATGTTTCCCGTGCTTAGAACTGTCCCTGCACAAAGTGTCATTCTTGCAGGAAAAAAAGCTATTTAAAATCACTCGCCGCTAATGAATTGTCGGCTCCCGTAACACAGAGAACATTCATTCATTGAAAGTCATTGTTAAAAAAAAAGTCATTTATAAAAAAAAAAAAAAAAACGTGGGGGTCCCCCCAAATTCAATTACCAGGCCCTTCAGGTCTGCTATGGATATTAAGGGGAACCCCGGCCAAAAAAAAAAAAAATGGCGTGGGGTCCCCCTCAAAATCCATACCAGACCCTTATCCGAGCATGCAACCTGGCAGGCCGCAGGAAAAGAGGGGGGGGGGACGAGAGCGCCCCCTCCCTCCTGAACCGTACCAGGCCACATGCCCTCAACATTGGGAGGGTGCTTTGGGGTCCCCCCCAAAGCACCTTGTCCCCATGTTGATGAGGACAAGGGCCTCGTCCCCACAACCCTGGCCATTGGTTGTGGGGGTCTGCGGGCGGGGGGCTTATCAGAATCTGGAAGCCCCCTTTAACAAGGGGACCCCCAGATCCCACCCCCCCCTGTGTGAAATGGTAAGGGGGTACAAAAGTACCCCTACCATTTCACCAAAAAAGTGTCAAAAATTGTAAAAATGACAGGAGACGGTCTTTGACAATTCCTTTATTAAAATCTTCTTTCTTCTGGTCTTCCTTCTTCCTTTCTTCATCCTTCGGTTTCTTCATCTTCTCCTTCCGGCATCTTCTTCCATCTTCTTCTTCCATCATCTTCTTCCTCAGATCCGCTTCTTCTTGCTCTGGTCTTCTCGTCCGGCATCTTCTTTCATGGCGTCGGTGTCTCTTCTGGGCCGCTCCGCGCAATGGGAGGCTCCCGCTGTGTGAGGCTTCGCTGCGTCTGACAGGTCTTTTATAACGGAGGGCGGGGCCACCTGGTGACCCCGCCCCCCTCTGACGTCATGGGGAAAGCTATAGGGAATTCCCCATGACGTCCCTGTGTGGGAAGAGGCCCTTGTCCTCATCAACATCGGGACAAGGTGCTTTGGGGGGGACCCCAAAGCACCCTCCCAATGTTGAGGGCCTGGTACAGTTCAGGAGGGAAGGGGGGCCGCTCTTGTCCCCCCCTCTTTTCCTGCGGCCTGCCAGGTTGCGTGCTCGGATAAGGGTCTGGTATGGATTTTGAGGGGGACCCCACGCCATTTTTTTTTTTGGCCGGCATACTATAGTCACCCCCCAGATGTGATACTGCAATGCTGTACTATACTAACAGCACGCACACACTAATCCCCAGAATCACAGCAGATAATGTCAGCAGTCAGCAGCACATAATAACACTGACACTGGAACACAATATACGAGGCCGCCGGCGCGGCGGCCTTTTATAATGTGGGGCGTGTACTAAACCCCTGAGCTATAATTGGCCACAGGCATCCTGCCTGTGGCCAATTATTGCTCTCCTCGCCGCTGGCTCTATGATTGGCCAAGCATGCGGGTCACAGTGCATGCTTGGCCAATCATCAGCCAGCAATGCACTGCGACTGGCGCAGTGCATTGCGGGCCGCTCGCATCACACGAATTTGATGCGAGCGGCCCAAATAGTTCTGGGCTCGCCGAGCAGGCGAACGCCCGATGTTCGATTCGAACATGGGTTTGAATCGAACACCGGGCCCATCCCTATCTTCAACCTCTCACTCTCTACTGGCATCTTTCCGAACCCTCTAAAACATGGGCTAGTCACTCCCATACCAAAAAAGGCCTTACTAGACCCCACCAATCTTAACAACCTAAGACCCATCTCTTTACTCCCTTTTGCCTCCAAACTCCTTGAATGTTTAGTCTACAACCGACTGAGCTACGACCTCATTGAGAATAACCTTCTTGATCCCCTTCAGTCTGGATTTCCCCCACAGCACTCCACAGAACCTGCCCTCCTAAAACTCACAAACAACTTACTAACAGCCAAAACCAATGGTCATTATTCTGTACTCTTACTCTTGGACCTTTCCGCTGCCTTTGATACAGTTGACCACCCCCTCCTCCTCAAAAAAAAATTTTTTCTTGGTCTCCATGGCTGCACTCTCCATTGGTTTGAATCATACCTATCTCATCGCACCTTCAGTGTCACTTACAACTCCACTTCCTCCTCTCCAACTCCTCTTACCGTTGGGGTCCCCCAAGGTTCTGTCCTTGGACCTCTACTATTCTCGAGCTACACGTCCTCCCTGGGTCAGCTGATAGCCTCCAATGGCTTCCACTACCACTTATATGCTGATGACATCCAAATCTATCTCTCTGCCCCCCAGCTCACCTCATCAATTTAATCACGCATCACTGATTTACTATTTATCAGCCTGGATGTCAAACCACTTCCTCAAACTGAATCTATCTAAAACTGAGATCTTAATATTCCCTCCCCCACGTGCCCCTTCCCCTGACTTCTCTATCAAGATCAATGGCACATCTATCAGTCCATCCCCACATGCCAGGGTGCTAGGGGTAACCTTAGACTCTGAACTTTCCTTTCAGGTCCACATACAATCCCTGTCAAAATCATGCCGCCTTAGCCTCCGCAACATTTCCAGAATACGCCCCTTTTTAACTAATGACACCACCAAGCTTCTAATTCACTCCCTGGTTATCTCTCGCCTCGATTACTGCAACTCCCTCCTCATTGGATTACCTTACCATAGACTATCCCCCTTCAGTCCATAATGAATGCCGCTGCAAGACTCATCCACCTTACCAACCATTCAGTGTCCTCCACCCCTCTCTGCCAATCCCTCCACTGGCTTCCACTCACCCAACGAATAAAATTCAAAGTACTAACTAACTTGTTAAGCGCTGCGCAAACTGTTGGCGCTATATAAAACCTGTATAATAATAATAATAATCTCCTGAGCCTAGTACGTGATCCAGCACTTCCAGGTTTGGGGCCCCGTGCATGCTGTCAGCGGCCTGCTCCCACTGTGATTAGATTAGATTCTTCGGTACACTGACAGAATGGCGGTCTGTCTATGTAAACAAGGCAGATCGCTGTTCTGTCACTACAGTAGACATGGATCCTGTGTCTCTGCTAAGCAGAGGCACCAATCCATGCCTTCTCCTAGTATAAACACCTCCCCCACACTAGTAGCACTGGTCAGGCACACATTTAACCCTTTGATCGCCCCTGATGTTAACCCCTTCCCTGCCAGTGTCATTAGTACAGTGACAGTGCATATTTTTTACTACTGATTACTGTATTAGTGTCACTGGTCCCCAAAAAGTGTCAAAGTGTCAGTTAGTGTCCCGACTGTCCACCGCAATATCGCAGTCCCGCCGCTGATCGCCGCCATTACTACAAAAAATGTAAAATAAGTAAATAAAAATATCCTATAGTTTGTACACACTATAACTTTTGTGCAGAACCAATCAATATATGCTTATTGAGATTATTTTACCAAAAATATGTAGCAGAATACATATTGGCCTAAATTTATGAAGGAAATTCGATTTTTTTCATTTTTTTATTGGATATGTTTTATAGCAGAAGTAAAAAAAAAAATATATTTATTTTTTTATTGTCTTTTTTTGTTTATAGCGCAAAAAAAAAAAAACTGCAGAGGTGATCAAATACCACCAAAAGAAAGCTCTATTTGTGGTAAAAAAATAATATTAATTTTGTTTGGGTACAGCGTTGCACGACCGCGCAATTGTCAGTTAAAAATAATGCAGTGCCATATCACAAAAAATGGCCTGGTCGTGAAGGGGGGTAAACCTTCCAGAGCTGATGTGGTTAAAGAGGATCTGTCACTTGGCCTGGTCAGAGGATATTGGTCATTCCAACAAATTCTCCCATGCGCTGAAATCCCTGGTCCTTGTGTAAGTTTTGCTAGGCTACCAAAAACCAGTCCACCTAAAAACAAAATGTAGATGTGTTATTTTATTCAAATATGTTCCTTCTACCTGTGTAGACCAAGTCAGAGCAGACGGCACCCCGTGCCTTTCTAATTAATCAAGACAAAATTCTAATATAGAACATTTTACAATCATCTTCAACAAATCAAAATATTTTTTTTTAAGCTTTCGTTCCACTTTAAAAAATCCTTCTCATTAAAAGTTGCGAGAAGCTCAGACTTTGATAACGATATAAAAACATGCATTGCAGGGTGAGTGGGAGGTGAATGCTTCTTCCCTGATCAAGACTTGTGTCTTTACATGAACTGTTTAAAATTTCAATGAGGGCGATAATAACTTTGGCTCCATGTAATAAAATGCCAAGGACAAGTGTAAGGGCAATCTAAGATACAATAAAGCAAGATCGGAATGCCATCTTAAAATCCCAATACAGTTAACTCTTTCTATGAAGGGATAAAATAAGGAGCTTTGTATCAGTGAGTTGAAAAATATGTGTTCTGTAAACTGCAGATAGAATTTTTCTTCCAAGAAATTATAATGCACATTGACTACTTGCAATGTTTTCTTTTTTTTTCTTTTCCTGTATAGCCAGTTCCATCACTGCATGTTTTACCATGAAATCTGAGACTTCCATTCTATGATGCTGCAATTATTTATATAAGGAGTCTCAACTCAGAATCTTTATGTGCCATATTTTGCATTATTATTCGTGGGCTGCCTTAAAGCACAATTAAACCTTACAAAAATGCAGTGCACACTCTTTGTCCATTCTCAGCATCTGTAAGATAATTGAGCTGGGTGCCAGGATGATCAAACTTTATGAGTTACACCATTGGTGGAGGCCCAATGGCTAAACAGAGAAGAAGGCGGGTCAAAAGAAGTGGTGGAGAAGATGGCAGCAGTAACTGATGGAGTGGTGCTGGGAATTGCAGAGCTATTAGCACTGAAGGAGGGCAAACTATGAGGTATGTGCAGTTAATTTGTGCCATTTAGCCGTACTACAGTCTTTATATCCCAGTAGCTAGTATTGAGAGTGGAAGCATTCATTTGTAAGGGGATTCTAATAGCAGTGCTCTGTAATGCCGCGTATACACGGTCGGAATTTCCGATAGTAAAATATATAAGTGCTTGCGTAACAATCCCAAGTGCACAAAAATTTCCGATGGAAACAGTCCGATGGGAGCTTTTCAACGGATTTTCCGACGGTGTGTATGCCCATCGGTCTTTATCTGTCGGAATTTCCGACGGACTTTGGATTGAGAACCTGTTCTCAATTTTTCCGACGGAAAACCTTTCTATTGGATTTTCCGATCGTGTGTATGCAATTCCGACACGCAAAATTCCAACGCATGCTCGGAAACAATTTGACGCATGCATGGAAGCATTAAACTTCCCTTTTATAGTGCTGTCGAACGTGTTTTATGCCGCTGTGTTACAGACCGTCGGAATTTGGTGTGACCATGTGTAGGCAAGACAGTTTGAGCGAAATTCCGTCGAAATTCCAACGGGAAAACCGCCAGAGCTTTTTCCGACGAGAATTCCGACCGTGTGTACGCGGCATTACAGTATTATGCAACATACCCCAAATCTCTGACTGTCTCCTGTAACATGTCTGCGGACTATATCTCCTGTAGCCTGTCTGGCATCTCTGACCATCTTCTGTAGTATGCCTACAATTATGGGCAGCACAGTGGCTAAGTGGTTATTACCCCTGCCTAGCAGAACTAGGGTCATCTGTTCAAATCCCAAACATGGCACTACCTGCCCGGAGTTTGCAGGTTTTCCCTGTCCCTGCGTGGGATTCCTCTCACACTCCAAAGACATGCTAGTAGGTTACTTGTCTCCTGTCTAAATTGACCCTACTATGTGCATGTATGAATGTGAGTTAGGGACCTTAGCTTGTAAGCTCCTTGAGGGCAGAGACTGATGTGAATGTACAATATATGTATCTGGAAAGTACTGTGTAAATTTATGGTGCTATATAAGTACCTGTAATAAATAAAATCTTCTATAGTATGTATTCAGTCTCCAATCATCTCCTGTAATATGTCTTCAGTCCCTAACCAGCTTGCATAGTATGTCTTCCCTCTTTAACCATCCCCTATAGCATGTCTTTACTCTCCTGTAGCATGTCTACAATCTCTAGCATCCTCTGTAGCATTCCAGTATGTGGGAGGGAGGTCCTGCCCAGGTGTTGCCAGGGAGCACTGGATTCTGATCATTCCTGTTTTCCAGGTAGTACATAAGGTCCTTTGGGGAGATGTTGGCACTAGACCTTAGGAGAGGAGAAGGGACCAGCGTTTGTTGAGGGGTTGCTCACCAAGTGTGTCACCATGTCAAGGAGACATTTTCGGGGTGAGGAACTATCCCCTAGTAAAGAAGGGGGTGTAGCATGGAAAGTTTTTTCTACTCATTAAAAAAGTATTTATTGCTGATGGAAATATATTGGAACTAAGGCTCTCTTCCTCTTATAATGTCGCACCATGAACAGTTATGCTCAAGAAATGTGTTGTATACCATGTTGTAGAAATGTGCTATTTTGTACTGCTTAAGAAACATGTTGTTTGCATTGCTGCAATGCTAGACCTCTGTATGCTAGCTAATCTATGTCTTGAAAATTATTTAAGTAAAGAGCAACCTAGCTAATTATCTTCTGGTCTGCGCCTTCTTATCACTTATGGTTCTTCTCAGGGCTCAAGTCCTGCGGGAACGCATGGGAACGGAGTTCCTGTACTTTTTCCACAACAGGAACTCAGTTCCCGTTAGCAGCCGTGTCCTGCAAGACTTTGAAGTATGCGAGCTGTGTGGCAGGTGCTACACCAGCAGCTGCCGGAACAGCTCGCAATAGTAAGTGCCGCACAACTGACCATTCAGGCATTGCCAGTAGGGGGCCCCATGACAGCTTCCGCTTCGATCTACCTGTCAATCACAGCTAGCTGATGGGTAGATCAAGTCCCTGCTGCTAAGAGATTGTATTTAGTCAGACCTCTTGTGATGAATGAATGAATGAATGATTTGTACAGCGCTGCAAATGCGAACTGAATTGCCTCAAGGGGGTGATGCGCTCCTCCCCGCCGGCCCCTCCTGATTTTCTGTCTCCTCACCCCCCCCCCTCCAGTCTCCTGCATTCTTGCTCTGTGTGTCCCGCTGAATCCCCCCCTCTTTCTTCAGTTCCATATGATGAGAGAACCCAGAGGAGGAGCACAGCTATTCTGCTCACAGGACATGCAGGGAGAGAGGTGAGCTGAGGGAGGAACATCAGTTTGGGGTGGTAAGCTGAGCACAATACCTGGCAAAGTTTAATGCCAGGAGGGAAGTTTATGTGGAAATATGTGAAGGGTTGGAATAGCAGCGAGTGTGTGTTGGAGCCCTGCAGAGTTTGCAGCCCCCCAAGCTAACATACATCTCCTAAGCAGGAACACATCACTTATCCCAAGCATTCTGTCCAGATAATGTGCAGTTAATTTATGACCTTTCCGTTTAACCCTGTGTTATCCAAACTCTGTTCAATGAAAAGTGTAAACTCACCACATAAACACTCTATATACAAAATAACATTCCCCAATAAAGATCAGAACATGATGTTCACATTTGCATGGAAGCACAATTGAATGAATGCTGATTATTCAGAGAATACAGTGGTGTGAAAAAGTGTTTGCCCCCTTCCTCATTTCCTGTTCCTTTGCATGTTTGTCACACTTAAGTGTTTCAGAACATCAAACCAATTTAAACAATAGTCAAGGACAACACAAGTAAACACAAAATGCAATTTGTAAATGAAGGTGTTTATTATTAAAGGTGAAAAAAAATCCAAACCATCATGGCCCTGTGTGAAAAAGTGATTGCCCCCTAAACCTAATAACTGGTTGGGCCACCCTTAGCAGCAACAACTGCAACCAAGCGTTTGCGATAACGTGCAATGAGGCTTTTACAACGTCCTGGAGGAATTTTGGCCCACTCATCTTTGCAGAATTGTCCTAATTCAGTTACATTAGAGGGTTTTCGAGCATGAACGGCCTTTTTAAGGTCATACTACAACATCTCAATAGGATTCAGGTCAGGACTTTGGCTAGGCCACTCCAAAGTCTTCATTTTGTTTTTCTTCAGCCATTCGGTGGTGGACTTGCTGGTGTGTTTAGGATCATTGTCCTGCTGCAGAACCCAAGTTCGTTTCAGCTTGAGTACACGAACAGATGGTCGGACATTCTCCTTCAGGATCTCTTGGTAGACAGCAGAATTCATAGTTCCTTTTATCACGGCAAGTCTTCCAGGTCCTGAAGCAGCAAAACAGCCCCAGACCATCACACTACCACCACCATATTTTACTGTTGGTATAATGTTCTTTTTCTGAAATGCAGTGTTCCTTCTACGCCAGATATACTTGGACACACACCTTCCAAAGAGTTCCACTTTTGTCTCATCGGTCCACAGAATGTTGTCCCAAAAGTCTTGGGGATCATCAAGATGTGTTGTGGAGAAATTGAGACGAGCTTTGATGTTCTTTTTGCTCAGCAGTGGTTTTCTCCTTGGAACTCTGCCATGCAGGCCATTTTTGCCCAGTCTTTTCCTGATGGTGGAGGCATGAACGCTGACCTTAACTGAGGCAAGTGAGGCCTGCAGTTCCTTGGACGTTGTTGTGGGGTCTTTTGTGACCTCTTGGATGAGTCGTCGCTGCGCTCTTGGGGTAATTTTGGGCGGCCGGCCACTCCTGGGAAGGTTCACCACTGTTCCATGTCTTCGCCATTTGTGGATAATGGCTCTCACTGTGGTTCGCTGGATTCCCAAAGCTTTGGAAATGGCTTTATAACCCTTTCCAGACTGATAGATCTCAATTACTTTCTTTCTCAATTGTTCCTGAATTTCTTTGGGTCTCGGCATGATGTGTAGCTTTTAAGGATCTTCTGGTGGACCTTACTGTGTCAAGCAGCTCCTATTTAAGTGATGCCTTGATTGTGAACAGGTGTGGCAATAATCAGGCCTGGGTGTGGCTAGAGAAATTGAACTCAGGTGTGGACAACCACAGTTATAGTATGTTTTAACACTTTTTCACACAGGGCCATGATGGTTTGGATTTTTTTTCACCTTTAATAATAAACACCTTCATTTACAAATTGCATTTTGTGTTTACTTGTGTTGTCCTTGACTAGTGTTTAAATTGGTTTGATGTTCCGAAACACTTAAGTGTGACAAACATGCAAAGGAACAGGAAATGAGGAAGGGGGCAAACACTTTTTCACACCACTGTATACCGTATTTATGTTTATTGAGGATTGTTTTTTTTTTTTTACGTACTACCAGCTAAGCTTCATACACACAATACGAAAATTGGATGAAAAATACCACTTTTGAAGCGTTCGTGCATATGAGCGTATCATTTTTTTTTTTTGGTGGGCGAGTGGATCTTGGGTGGGAGTTCCCACACTTTTTTCCCCAGGACTTGACCCCTGGTTCTTCTGATGGATGATCCTGTGCAAAAAAGAGTTAAGTGTACAGTGGGCACATGTTGACTGGTCTATAGACAAATTTGGCCTTGTAGACTGGTTTGGTCTCATGTGCTGACTACTCTGGCACTGTCAAATTGAAGGCTCATTAAGTTCCTGTGGGCTAGTCAGCTCTGTTTAAGTATTATATTTTATGCCAGATTGGGAACCTGAGGAGCACCCCCGGGACTCGGCAGGCTGCTGGGTCTTGAGCTGGGGTTTGAGCTTCCAAACCTTGCACTTGTGGGCCTGCCCCCCATGCCTGCAGACTCTGACCATCTTCTGTCGTATGTCTGCAGTCTCTAACCATATATTGTTGTGTGTCTGCAGTCTCTGTCTATCTCCTGTGGCATGCCAGCAATCTCTTATCATCCACCCTAGAATGGAAGTAGTCTGTTACCATCACCTGTGGTTTGCGTGTAGTCTGTGAACACCTACAGTAGTCTCTGCGGCCCATTGATAATGTCAAGGCCTTAAGCCTGCCATAGATGGATTGAATGTTGGCTGGTTACACAGGGACCAGCTGAGATTTGATCCATCTATGGGCAGGCTGTTTGTACTCGAATTGATCCATCAATCGACTTGGGTACAACCAGTATGTTGGATTTTTAGTATGTGATTATTGCCAGCTAGCAGCCGCTAGCAATAATCATTGTGTTCTGGTAGGGACGGCTCCCTGCACCCTCCCGCTGAGAGAACACACAAACTCAGGAAAGAAAATCGCATAATATATGGCCTGCCTTAGTTGAGGCACCTTTTTTTCCAAGAATGTTGACCACCACTACTGTTACTGGTTGATATGGAAATGTCATATGTAACATAATACATATGACATTTCTATATTAACCAGTAACAGTAGTGGTGGTCAACATTCTTGAAAAAAAGGTGCCTCAACTAAGGCAGGCCATATATTATGCAATTTTATAGGCGATGCCTATAGTTATTTCCTATCTAGCTGACTAAAATAAATAAATATTTTTCTAAATGTTATTTTTTTAGTCTAGAACATAAAACACAAATATGCATAGAAGCTGTACATTTCCTTCAATCATCATCTACTTTCAGGAGATTATAAAGAGCAGAGGAACAGTGAGTCGGCTGCAGACTCTGATATCTCAAACCTTTAGGGCAGATGGTGTCTTGGCTCGCCTCCTTAATTTTTATTACATTTGTTTAAAGCGAGAGCCGTACCTGATCCTTGAAAGCTGCTCCTTGTGACAGCTCTTCATCTTTTATCATACTTATTTTGGCTATTCTCCCAGTCCATCTATTCCTTAATGTAAGTGTTATAAATCGCTGGAAAGTACCATAAAGTAGGGAAAAAAATAAATCAATATTTCTGGGTTAAAAAGCTTGAAAATGCTGATCAAGCTGAGATTCTGCTAAGCATTTATGCGCCTTTGGATTAACCCTTCAGTGCTCCAGGGCATTGAACCCCATTTTAGTGTTGCAGGGGTCAGCTGGAGTTACCAAATGTAATCTATAAAAACAGAAATATTATTAAGATATTGAAACTCGGGTTCACTGAATGGTTTTGCTCTGTTAGATTTGCCAAACACAGATAAACCTTTGACTAGGAATTTAAGATTTGGTGTTACTAAAATGTATCTATTTTTTTAAATTCATTTAAAAGATTATATGATCAGAAACCTGATCACTAAAATTTCACTTACGTTTAAACATGTTAATGTAATTTCAGCAACTTTTAATAAAGTAATCCCTGATGATCCTGCCATGAAGGTCCTTGTTCAGACACTTCCTAATATGCACTATATTACCAAAGGTATTGGGACACCTACCTTTACACGCACATAAACTTTAATGGCATCCCAGTCCGTAGAGGTTCAATATTGAGTTGGCCCACCCTTTGCAGCTATAACATCTTCAACTCTTCTGGGAAGGCTGCACACACGGTTTAGGAGTGTGTTTATGGGAATGTTTGATCATTCTTCCAGAAGTGCGTTTGTGAGGTCAGGCACTGATGCTGGACGAGAAGGCCTGGCTCGAAGTCTCTGCTCTATTTCATCCCAAAGATTTTCTATCGGGTTGATGTTAGGATTCTGTGCAGGTCAGTCAAGATTAGGGATGAGCCGAACACCCCCTGGTTCGGTTCGCAGCAGAACATGCGAACAGGCAAAAAAAGTCTATGGGAGACGAATGTGAAAAATCAAAAGTGCTAATTTTAAAGGCTTATATGCAAGTTATTGCCATAAAAAGTGTTTGGGGACCATTGTCCTGCCCCAGGGGTCATGTATCAATGCAAAATAAAGTTTTAAAAACTGAAATTTTTTCAGGAGCAGTGATTTTAATAATGCTTAAAGTGAAAAAATAAAAATGAAATATTCCTTTAAATATTGTGCCTGGGGGTGTCTATACTATGCCTGTAAAGTGGCGCAGTTTTCCCGTGTTTAGAACAATACCACAGCAAAATGACATTTCTAAAGGAATAAAAGTAATTTAAAACTGCTTGGAATTGGATTGGATTGGATTGGAATTACATGCCCCTGTTAAACAGGGGCAGAACAATTGGGCCTTTGGTGGTGGTGGTGGTACCAGAACACTGTAAGCCCTCACAGTTGATCTTGTTGGGCGCAGGAGTGGCCCCTGCTGTGAAATATCATATCAAGATTTGGACTTACATGCCCCTGTTAAACGTGGGCAGAAAAATTGGGCCTTGGGTGGTGGTGGTGCCACAACACTGTAACCCCTCACAAATACTCTTGTTGGGCGCAGGAACGGGCCCTGCGTTGAAATATTATATCAAAAATTGTAATTACGTGCCTCTGTTAAACAGGGGCAGAAAAATTGGGCCTTGGGTGGTGGTGCCACAACACTGTAACCCCTCACAGACACTCTTGGGCACAGGAACAGGCCCTGCTTTGAAATATAAAAATATATAAAAATTGTAATTATGTGTTAAACAGGGGCAGACAAATTGAGCCTTGGGTGGTGGTGGTGGTGCCCTTAACCAAAAATATTGTTGGAAGCTAGTATCATCAAGATTGAGGAGGAATAGGATAGTCAGCATAGGCAGTCTTCAAGGGGTCCCACATCCATAGAAAATTCAGTTAGTTATATCAGCATCAGGTGCTTGATAGCTGCTGATGCAAGACTGATTAATTTTTATGAATGTGAGCCTATCAACAGAGTCTGTGGACAGGCACACCGCTACAACCCCTCCAGCAGCACTGAATGCGCGTTGAGAAAGAACGCTGGATGCAGGACAGGGCAGTAGCTCAATTGCATATTGAGCAAGTTCTGGACAGTGGTCCATCCTCAAGACCCAGTAACCCAGTGGATGCTCTGTTGTAAAGGTCTCCAAGTCTGCTCTTGCCCCTAGATATTCCCTCACCATGTAATGCAGAGGCTGGCGATGGTTTCTTGAACCTATCAGACCTTGGCACTGAGGATTGAATTTTTTTTTAAAGGCATTAGTCAGCCGGCCACCTTCTCTACCACTCTTCCTCTGACTGAACGAAGCCTCAGCAACACGTTGTCCAGCACCAGGAAATTGTAACCTCCCAGGGTCTGGAATTGCCTTGCAAAAACCTTTCTTCAAGGCCTCCTGAAGATGTTTCATCCTCTGCTCCCTCTTCGAAGGCAGGATGAGTTCTGCAACCTTACCCTTGTAACGTGGATCAAGAAGGGTTGCCAGACAGTAATGATCCCTCTCCTTGATACCACGAATCCTAGGGTCCTTTCACAGGCTTTGCAGAATCAGGGAGGCCATGCAGCGTAACTTTGCAGAGGCATTCGCTTCTGAGTCCTCTGGGTCACTAAGGATCACATGACCCGTAACAACCTCCTCCCAGCCACGTACAACTCCTTGGGTTTCTGGGGACTGAAAACCAAACCCTTGAAGACTGCTGCTGAGTGTTATCCTCCACGTCCATGCAGACACAATCCTCTTCCTCTTCTTCCTGTGTGTTTGGCGAGCCTGCAGGAATTCTATCTGGATAAAAGGGGCCTTGATAGGTAAGGAAGTCCTCCTCTTCCTCCCACTGTTCTGCCTCAAGTGCCCTGTATATTATTCCACAAAGCGTGTGCTCCAACAGGAAGACTAGCGGGACAGTGTCACTGATGCATGCATTGTCACTGCTAACCATCCTTGTGGACTTCTCAAATGGTGACAGAACAGTGCATGCATCCTTGATCAGTAGCCACTGGCATGGCGAAGAAAAGCCAAGCTCCCCTGACCCTGTCCTGGTGCCATACTCGCACAGGTACTCATTGATGGCCCTCTGCTGCATGTGCAGCCACTTCACCATTGCCAACGCTGAGTTCCACCTGGTGGGCATGTCTCAAATGAGGCAGTTGGTGGGCAGGTTGCATTCCTCTGAATGTCAGCCAGCCGAGCACTGGCATTGTATGACTGGCAGAAAAGACCACAGACTTTTCTGGCCTGCCTCAGGAGATCCTGTAAGCCTGGGTACCTGCTCAAGAACCGCTGCACCACCAAATTCAAGACATGTGCTAAACATGGAACACGTGTCCCTGACGGAGGGCGGAGAGAAGGTTGGTGCCATTGTCGCATACAACCATTCCTGGCTGAAGCTGGCATGGCGTCAACCACCTCTGAGCCTGCCCCTGCAGAGCTGACAGAATCTCTGCCCCAGTGTTGCACCTGTTCCATAAGCAGACCAACTCAAGCACTGCATGGCATCTTTTTGCCTGACTGCTTGTGTAGCCCCTTGAACGCTTACAGAGCACTGCTGGTTCAGAGGACACATCTGCAGAAGAGGCCATAGAGGAAGAAGAAGAGGAGGGGGTTGAGGAGAGAGCTGTGGCAGAATCACCACTAGCATTTTTGAGACGTGGTGGTAGAAAAAGGTCCAACAATACTGAACCCTGTCCTGCATCCTTCCCAGCTGCCAGCAGATTTACCCAGTGCGCCGTGAAGGAAAGGTAATGTCCCTGCCCATGCCTGCTGGACCATGAGTCAGCGGTAATATGCACCTTACTGCTGACCGCCCTGTCCAACGAGGCCAAAACATTGCCTTCCACATGCTGGTAGAGAGCCGGAATGGTCTTCCATGAAAAGAAATGGCGTTTTCATCCTTCGGTTTCTTCATCTTCTCCTTCCGGCATCTTCTTCCATCTTCTTCTTCCATCAACCGTAAATGCCCGTAGTAGCGGGAATGTGCCAGTAAAAATAGCCGTGACCGGGCCGGCTTGGAACTGCGCATGCGCAGTTCCGGAGCTTGCCGAACAGATCCTGTATTCGGCCGGCAGGGGGCGGATTTCACAGAGGCTGTGCGGCGCTGGCGAGGTGCGTGATGTATTAGCATGTCCCGCCAGGCGCGCCAGCATTTAAAAAATATGTAACACTAACCTGGACTGAAGCAGCAGCAGGACTCGAGTCGGAGCCCAGTGGGCAGTGGCTAAGCAGCACACGGCGGCAGATTGGAGGAGACCTGCATCCAGGGCCAGGCAATCCAGAGTCCACGGGAACCGGGGGGAGTCGGGAAAGGAGTGACAGCCCAGCCGACGGTGACAGCAGGTGATGGAGGCAGTCTGGCTGAGGGGGATGGAGGCAGAGGGGGATGGTGGCAGGGCAGATGGTGGCAGAGGGAGATAGAGGCAGTCTGGCAAAAGGGGATGGTGGGAGGGCAGATGGTGGCAGAGGGGGATAGAGTCAGTCTGGCAGAAGGGGGATGGTGGCAGGGCAGATGGTGGCAGATGGGGATGGAGGCAGTCTGGCAGAGGGGGATGGTGGCAGGGCAGATGGTGGCAGAGGGGGGTGGTGGCAGTCTGGCAGAGGGGGATGGAGGCAGAGGGGGATGGTCGCAGGGCAGAAGGTGGCAGAGGGGGATGGAGGCAGAGGGGGATGGTCGCAGGGCAGAAGGTGGCAGAGGGGGGTGGAGGCAGGGTGTGATGTGGCGGAGGGGGATGGAGGCAGGGTA
This sequence comes from Lithobates sylvaticus, assembly GCA_028564925.1. NCBI lineage: Eukaryota > Metazoa > Chordata > Amphibia > Anura > Ranidae > Lithobates > Lithobates sylvaticus. The sequence goes on from CM053027.1 coordinate 69,797,542, forward strand.
TGATGGTGGCAGAGGGGGGTGGTGGCAGGGGGCGATGGAGGAAGGGGGTGTTGGTGGCAGGGGGCGATGGTGGCAGAGGGGGATAGAGGCAGTCTGGCAGAAGGGGATTGTGGCAGGGCAGATGGTGGCAGAGGGGGATAGAGGCAGTCTGGCAGAAGGAGGATGGTGGCAGGGCAGATGGTGGCAGAGGGGGATGGAGGCAGTCTGGCAGAGGGGGGTGGTGGCAGAGGGGGATGGTGGCAGTCTGGCATAGGGGGATGGAGGCAGAGGGGGATGGTCGCAGGGCAGAAGGTGGCAGAGGGGGGTGGTTTCAGAGGGGGGTGGAGGCAGGGTGTGATGTGGTGGAGGGGGATGGAGGCAGGGTATGATGGTGGCAGAGGGGTGTGGTGGCAGGGGGCGATGGAGGAAGGGGGTGTTGGTGGCAGGGGACGATGGTGGTAGAGGGGGGTGGAGGCAGGGTGTGATGGAGCGGTATGGAGGCAGGGTATGATGGTGGCAGAGGGGGATGGTGGCAGGGGGCAATGGAGGAAGGGGGTGTTGGTGGCAGAGGGGGGTGGAGGCAGGGTGTGATGGTGGCAGAGGGGGGGTGGAGGCAGGGTGTGATGGTGGCAGAGTAGGATAGGGGCAGGGGGTGATGGAGGAAGGGGGCGATGGTGATAGAGGCAGGATGTGATTGAACTAGATAATTCGCCCTTATTATGTCGAAAATAACAAATATGTTTTTTTTACCTTAATATCTACCTTAAATCACATTGCTATTTGCCTAGTATACTTGTTTGTAGCCTAAATACTGAAATTTGCACCTACAAATGTAATTTTGGAACTTTTGTGAAATGCCAGTAAAAACGTGGCGGTGCCAGTAAATTTTGGGTGCCGTGCCAGTAAATTTCAATCTGGTAGGTTGGCAACACTGGATGTAGGTCTTTCAAGTGCTGTTGCCAACGGACTGCATGGCAGGTCATCATATGTCTGGTCAAGCATGTGGTGCCCATGCGGCTGCTGTTCTGGCCATACTTGATCTGCTTCAGACATAGGTTGCAAACAGCAACGGTGCAATCTGCTGCATGTGTGTCGAAAAAGGCCCACACCAAGGAACTTTAAAAAAGTCAGCGGGGAGTCAGCAGCGCCCTGCACCTGCAGAGCTCTTCGGTGTGATGCAATAGGGGGGTTGCCCTTAAGCTGCCCCCTAGAGGACATCCTGCCTCATTGGAGTTGTGCCTCCTCCTCCTCCTTTCTTCTCTCAGGCACCCAAGTATAGTCAGTGACCTCATCATCCCCCCTCCTCATCACTGGAGCAAACTTGGCAGTATGCTGCAGCTGGGGGAACATGACTGCCAGTTATTTGTCCTTCTTGGGCACCCCCTCTCTCTAGGCTCACATTACTCCTTTCCTCAACCAACATCGGAGCCTTCAAATTGCTGCGCATCCTCCAGCAGCATGTACCGGACACTGTGGTCAAATAGTTCTGGGGACTCCTCCGTGCATGATGGTGGGGCTACGGAAGGAGTGACTGTGGACAAAGAGCCGGTGGAATAGGCTGCTTTGGCAGCTGCATTGGAAGGCAAACTACTCTGAGCCTGGGTGACAGAGGATGAGGAGGATGAGGACAGCTTTGTTATCCATAACACGGCCAGCAGCAGAAAAAAAGCACAAGCGTGCCCCACGGCCACCGGCAGAGGATGCACCATGTCCATGACCAGAACTGTTGACTGTAGGCACAGAGGCTGCCTCCCCTCTTTTAGTGGCCTGTGAGCGTTTGCCTCTCCTTGGTGGCCTTCCGGACATGATGTATATTTTGTTTTGCAACGCCACGCTACACTGTATTAGATACTGTGTACACCACCTGCACTGTATTAGGCCCCTTTCACACCGGGGGCGTTTTTCATGCGGTGCAGCACTAAAAATAGCGCCTGTTCACCGCATGAAAAAATCCGGCCCCTTTAACTCCAGTGTGAAAGCCGGCGGGCTTTCACACTGGAGCGGTGCGCTAGCAGGATGACAAAAAAAGTCCTGCTAGCAGCATCTTTGGAGCGGTATAGGAGCGGTGTGTTCACCGCTCCTATACCGCTCCTTCCCATTGATTAGAATGGGACACCGCGGTGAAACCGCGGCAATACCGCCGCAAAGCGCCGCTATGGCGGCGCTCTGCAGGGGGGTCTTTAACCCTTTTTCGGCCGCTCGCGGGGGTTAAAACCGCACCGCGAGCGGCCGAAAACCGCGGTTAAAACGACGGTAAAGCAGCGCTAAATATAGCGCTGCTTTACCATCACCGCGGCTCACCGCCCCAGTGTGAAAGGGGCCTTAGCAACTGTACTACGACTGCACTGTATTTTATACTGTGTACACCACCAGAAGTGTAGAAGAAACTCTACAGACTGTATTAGATACTGTGTACACCGCCTGCACTGTATTAGCAACTGTACTACGGCTGCACTGTATTTTATACTGTATACACCACCAGAAGTGTAGTAGAAACTGTACACACTGTATTAGATACTGTGTACAACGCCTGCACTGTATTAGCAACTGTACTATGGCTGCACTGTATTTTATACTGTGTACACCACCAGAAGTGTAGTAGAAACTGCACACACTGTACTGAAACAGTACACCCTGAAACAGTACACCATTTAATGCCCTGTAGATATAGGCTACACTGGATGCAGAGTATATATATATTTATATATACACACACAATACTATATATATATATATATATATATATATATATATATATATATTAATACACTGCCTGCACTGACTGAATATAGAATAAGCACTGAATTTATAGTCTATGCTAAATGCAGAGTATATATATATATATATATATATATATATATATATATATACTAGACTGACTGTATATCTACACTGCCACTAACTGAATAACCTGCCTGCTTAATCTAAATCAAGCTATCTCTCCGTCCACACCCACAACACTACACAAGGCCGCCGTGTAGGCAGCCTTATATAGTTTGGGGCGTGGACTTGGTCCCCCTGAGCCATGATTGGCCAAAGGCACCCTGCCTTTGGCCAATTATGGCTCTCGTAGCAGAGGGCGCTGGGATTGGCCAAAGCATGCAGGTCAGGTGGATGCTTTGGCCAATCATCATACAGCAATGCACTGCAATTTCGTAGTGCATTATAGGGCGTTCCACGGTGCTTGAGTTTGCCGCAAACGCCCCATAATGTTCGCTCTTCGGTGAACACTTAGTTCCAGTGAAGGAAATTCTTAAGGCGTCAGCATACCAAGACATTTTGAAAAATCTCATGCTCCCATATTTGTTGGAACAGTTTGGGGATAGTCCCATCCTGTTACAACTTGACTGCGCTCCATTGCGCAAACAAGGCCCATAAAGACATAGATGAGCAGTCTTGTAAAGGCAGTAGTCCCAATACTTTTGGTAATATAGTGTAACTTGATCATGCTCCACCCCTGTCCCTGTATTCCTGTGTTGTCACCCTGTCACATGGCATCCTGTGGCCTTTTTATGTAGACATGTTTCACTGTTGTCTCCATAAGAAAAGCTGCCATGAAAACTGTCATGGAGTGCATGCAGGCATAAAGTGTCTGCAAAGTGACTCAAGGAGATCAGCAGCATTGGGGTGTAACAAGAGATAAAAAAGATAAAAACAAGTAATAAAAGATAAATTGCAATTGCTTATAACAAGTGGTGCAATGCAATGGATGGAAGAAGCAACTTTATTTCAAGTACACCCACATGTATTCTTATTATACATTGCTTCTGTCACTGGATTGAACAACCCGATCTGTCAAATTTGGCATCTCATCACCATGTATCTTTTGTAGAATAGGCTTCTGCAGCTAAGACTGTATTGTGGCAAGCAGTCTAATCTGCAAATATCCATATATACAGAGATGGCAATTAAAGTGACTTATTATATTGAAGTGGAGGAATGGGAAAACAAAAGTGTTCCATATCAAGTAATCAGATGATGTGTTTGTTAGAAGTTACATTTTATTTTCTTTAGGTTTATAGAATACTGTTGATGAAAATCGTTTTAAGCATTATTTAAAGAATGTATTAAAATGTAAATTACAGAAAGGACATGATACTAGTGTTTTTTATCACTTTAATGAGTTTATTTGGCCTTCATACATGCACCCTCCTGTCTCTATTGATTGAAGTGATGCAGTGTGGGATGTAATGGTTGATAGTGTTGCCTCTCAGACTCTCCCAGAATTTAGTGAAGGTCACTCCTCGGGAGATAGGATGGTATAAAGTAAAAGTCAAAATGACTTTTGCTCCAGTGGTCTGGAACATGTTGGATCGTTGACCGGTATTGCATACTGTTAATGATATATAAAGGATGTAAAGTCACCACAAGGAGCAGATTATGGGAAGGTTACAAAGGTGCTGTTCTGTCATTAAACTTTCCATTACTGATTAGACAGAAAAAGAAGTTTACTGGGTGGATATACTAAGTCATTTAGTACAAAATGTACAATACTCAACGGATGTTTGATTTCATTTTCTAATTTGCCTAAAGTGTTAGTAAAGCCTAACCCTAACTAATCTTAAAAAAGTTCCCTCCCCCTTCTCCTACCTATCCTGGATACCCTGTATAAAGAAAAAAAAGTTTTCTTACTGGTTTTAATCTAGCTCGGTTCAGTCACATGATTCTTCAGTACCGGCACCACTGTGTAAGGGATCGTTCGACAACACCAGTGAATTCCTGAAGCTGTTTAGAGCGGATTAAAAAATAGGTAAGTACACAGTTGTTTTTTATGCAAGCTATGCAGGATATGTAGGTTTTTTTTTTTGGTTGGGGGGTGTCATTTTTAAGTATAGTTAGAGTTAGACTTTTCTTCCACTTTAAACAGAAAAAAAGATATTTGATGACTAAATACCTTAATATTGTGAACTATTTCCATATATCACTCCATTTCTCTCATGCCTTTTTTACGTTTTTTTTTCTCCCCTTTATTATTTTCCTCTTTTCCTCTCTTGTTCCCATTTCCTTTCTTTCTTCCTTCTTACTCTATTCGTTTCTCTTTCACCCTTCTTTTCCCCCACTGTATCCTCTCCTCTTTTTCCTTCTTTTCCTCTTGCACCTTGCTCCTCTCTTCTCTCCTCTGTTTACCTCTCCAATTCTATCATCTTCTTCTCCTTTCCTTCTCCCTTCCCTTCTCCCTTCCCTTCCCTCTCCTCCTCATTCTGATCTTCTCCACTCTCCCTCTCGCCCCCTTCTTTCCTACTCTTATCTCTATGCCCACTCCTTTTCTCTCCTCTTGTCTTCTTTCCCCTACCTCCCTTACTCTTTTCTTTTCTCACTTAAAATTTCACTTTTTTTAGTAGTGTAAAGTGCCCTGCATTCCACTGAACCCTTCACCATCATTTCTCTAAATTAAAGGAAACACGTTGAGGAAATATTGAGGGCATCCTTATAGATCTCTTTTTAAAAATTCTAGTTGTCTAGCTGTTTCTGGCTTTAAAGAAAAGTCACCAATCTTAAAAATGTATGCAGCCAGTTTCATAGTGCCTACTTGACCCACGTCAGTGACTTGGACAGTAACCTAAAGTAATTGAATAAACAGGACAAGTGGTATGTTTTAAAAAGAGGCCTTATTTCCCTATTGGGGACCCTTAAAAGTATTTAATTGCACCTTATCGTCCTAACATTGGGGTCCTGGGTTTTGTTGGGTGTTGGAGGTAGGTTTATAGTATTGTCACTTACCCTTTTACATTTCTAGCTGCAGAAGCCCATAACTGGTAAAATTTGGGACATTATTCTATTAAAAAATGTAATGTACTTTTTTAGAGGAGGATACACTGTTGCATTTTCCTGCCAAGATTCTAGACTACCCTCTCTAATTATCACATTTGCATGAAAAACTTTGCAATAAAGTTCTTATGTGTCATTTTTAGAAATACATTTTATCCACTATAAAGTAACTTGGAGAGCATCACCATTTCTATTAAACCGTTCTGTTTAATTTGCTGGTTTGATTACACTATATAAAATGACAAGAAGTAATAACTCAATTTTGTACAGAAATCAATAAATCATGATTTATGTTCAATAATATAAAATAAAGGATTTAGTGATTTAAAGAGTAAAAACATGATAGTATTGGATAATAGATTTAAGGAGCATTTGACTGGGGTCTGAAGGTCTTATTATATTAATTCTGCACTAGCATTGCTACTGTCTTTGCTATTTCCACTATTACTAAAATGTATTTTTTTGGCATAGTGGGACTCGGATTAGGAGTGTGAAATTGGTGGTTCTGAGTACTAAGTTCTGAACACTTTTCTGAATCTCTGCCCTAAGGTTGCTCACTGTGGGTGTGGTTTGCTTGTTGTAGGTATGGTTTTAAAAGTTAGCTTGGGCATCACTGTCTTTATTGCTTGCACACTAAAAGACACAATTTGGTCAGCAGTACTAGAAAGTATACATATTATGGTGTGCAAACAAAAGCATAAAACAAATTAACATTAAAATTTATATTAATATAATGCAAAAGCATGAAAAAAAGAAACCTGCCAATATACTAAACAAAAATAAACTACCTAAGACAATACACTTTTCACAAAGTGTGTGAGTTAAAGACAAATATCACAATCAGACATAATAAAATGGCAGGTCTGTCTTAAAAACTGACCAGTTGCAGTTGCAGATATACATAAAATGCAACAATGCTGTTTTGCATTTATATAGAATTACACAAAGCCACCAATGTACATTATGTGTTGATTGACAGATTTGACAGAATGTGTTTACAAAATCGGGGAAAAACTTGAACAAAAAAACAAATAAAAAAAAAAAAAATAGGGAATTAAAATGGATGACTGATCATTATTGTACACAAGAGAAGACAGTATAAAAAACAAAAGAGAGAGCTCCTAGGGAAGGTTAAAGTGGAAATTTACCCATAACAGTTTGATTACAATTAAAGGAGAAGTTGGGCCAAAGCTCCTGTAAGTTACAGGAGTGCACTTTGTTCTGCATGATCATTAGTATTCAGCCTGGCCAACAGCCCACTAAAGTCCACTGATGTCACTCAGAATCTGGAGAGATCCCAACTTCGTTGTTGGGATCCACCCAAACAATGTTGGTCATCTTACTTTAAAAAAGTAATTAGTTAAGTTACAAATTACTTCTCCCAAAAAGTAATTTCGTTAGTAACTCAGTTCCTACATTGGAAAAGTAATTAGTTACGCAGCAAAGTAACTGTGACTTTTTTTTAATATTCTATACGTGTAACTAAGGGGCGGGTCTAGTATTACTGTAAGCAAGGGGCGCATTTATTATTATTGTTATATATCGTGTAACCAACTATTATTACTCTTACCAAGGGGAAGGTCTGTTATAGCGTGTAAGCAAGGGGCGGGTCTATTATTATCATATCGTGTAAGGGGCGGATGGCTACAGAAGAGGGCGAATGTTAAATTAATGGGCAGAGCTTGATATATAACAATAATAATAAATGCGCCCCTTAGTTACACGATAGATGCCCCTTGCAGAGTAGCACGAGCATCGGGAGCGTGCGGCATCGCCTCGTACAATTACATGTTAACTGCGCCTGCGCGGTGTAGAGTTCACTCAGAGCTGTCTAGGTTCGGCAATTTTCGGAAGCTCCGTAGTCCTTCGTACTGCGCCTGCGCTGCACATGAGCAGTACAGGGGGTCCTTATCCGGCGGGGGAGCTTTTTTTGGCAGGACACCGGAATTACACTACTGCCATCTAGTGGCAGTAGATGTAATTGAGGTAACTCAGCCCAAGTAATGGGAACTGCGTTACCATGAGGGGAAAAGTAATCAGTTAGATTACTCGTTACCCTCTAAAGTAACTGCGTTAAGTAACTCCGTTTATTTTAACTCAGTTACTTACATCACTGCACCCAAATGCCTGGGCTGGCAGCTGGCTAACCCCCTCTGGACAGCCCAGCACTCCAGTGAGTGCTGGAGGGGCAGAGCAGAGAGTCTGGCAGTCTTTAGCTCCATGCTCACTGAAGACTGAGAACCTTGCAATAAGCATTTTTTGAGTGCTCAGTTTTCGGTCTTAGAGTTGGCGGGGGACAGATGCAGCATCAGATTGATGCTGTATCCAACTAGGAGAGTATATAGGTTTATTTTTTAAAGCCCCATACTTCTCTTTTAAAGTTCTTTAACAAAAGAACATATATTCCGCATTAATAATTATGCTACCAAAATTATACCGCTTTCACACTGGGGCATTTTTCAGGCGCATTTGGGCTAAAAATAGCGCCTGTAAAGCGCCTGAAAAACACCTCCCCTGCAGTCCCAGTGTGAAAGCCAGAGTGCTTTCACATTGGGGCGATGCGCTTGGCAGGACGTTAAAAAAATCTCCATATATATATATAGATATATATAAAATATATCAATATATATATACACACAAGGCTTGAATAAACCCGAAGGGTCTTCCCCTAAGGTGAGCGGGAAATTAACACAGAGGTGGATGGTGGAGGTGATTGAAAATCAAGTGTTTTTGGGCACAGATTGGATTTATCATTTGTGAGTGAGAGGGATATCCACTCATCTCAGAATCATCACGGGATTTGTATTTTATATCACTTGTTGGACTCTTTGATTTTCACTATTGCACTTTATATTTATTGTTTTAGGTGTGAAGAATACTGGTTATTAGGATGTATTTATTTGAATGAGCGCACCATTATCTGTATATCAACACCAGAAACCCAGCATTGCTCAAGGCTGCTGTAGACCACCAAATTGTGTATGTACCAAATCCTACAAGCAACAATGACAGCTGATCAATATAAAAAAAAGCTGAAAGGAAAAGGTGCACATAGGCAGGGTAATACACAATACTCAACAATATTGTACAAGCCTTCCCTGACCTCTGTAGCTGCAAGCACTATGAAGCTATTTATCCTCAAAGTTCACAAGAGAAGCAGTGAAGTAATTTAAATCAGGTCTCAACATTCTGCCCTCCACTCTTCCATCCTGCTTTTTGCTTGCATTAGAGGTTAGAAAGCTGTAATGCACAGGGGAAGGAGAAGCTAAGGTAGTGAAAAAAAACGAAAACACTTTGTGTTGGTCTTTTACATAAAATCCCAGTAAAATACATTTTTGTTTTTGGGTGAAACATGACAAAATGTGGAAAATTTCAAGTGGTATGAATACCTTTTCAAGACACTCTATCTATTGATCTTGATTATCGATCGTTTTGTCCCTTCCCCCAATATCTATATCCTGCCAGCCCCATTCAAACTTTTTATGCTGCATGTATTTTGTTTGTTTTTACCATCTTTTTTTATTTAATATTTATATTTTTTATTTTTTAAGTTCTGTATTTTTGTTATTGATGTAGTGGTTGGGCAGCACACAGCAGAGGCTAGGCACATCTGCAATTCCTCTCCTTTCGCAGCATAATTGTTCTCTTCCCAGGCACTCTTCAGCCAGCCACGTGTAGACTTTTATTTATTAATTTCATTATAGACATGGCACTGGAGTCATAGCTGCAGGGGGAAAACCTTCAACCCTAGGCTGCCTGCCCTTCCACAATGGAGGGAGAAGAGCAAGGCATCATCATATGGAAGGGGGACATTTTACAGTCAATTAGACAAAGAATCCTACAGCCATGGGTTTCCACATAGAGGTAGTAGGTGCCAAGCATTGCTAATGTGACCTCTTACTCCTCCTTCCCATCCTCCACCTGCCTCTTCATCCTAATACATATGATCACTAACAAAAAAATATTAATTGCAACTCTGCAATTAAAATATCAATTGCAACTAATTGCAATTGCAACTGGGCAGACCCACATTACCAGATACCCAACTAGAATTTGTGGGGCCACCACATTTAGTGGGACTGACTTTTTTTAATCCCCCTTCAGTCCTTGACTTTTCTTTTTGAGTTTTTCTCCAAGGGAAAGTGGGGAAGGGCACACAGAAGCAAAAATTAGGCATACGTTTCTATGACTACAGGCTGTCTTCCCTTCCTGTTAAAATTCAAAGCAACGCTTGCCACTTTCACCAGTCATACATGGAGAAGAACTTTATACCCCTGATGCCAACATTTCCCCTCCTACGTTCAAAAAGGACTAAAGCTCACATTTTTTTTGGAAGCAAATTCTCTGAGTCTTCTGTTTCAACATTTTCACCTTTTTCACACAGTTTTTTTGTCTCCACATTTAAGCTGGCGCTTGTTTTGAAAATATGGTGCCAGAGTTGCCAATTTTCCCAAGACACAAGGTGCAGAGTGTAAACAGCTGCTCGGTGGTCACAAGAGCATCCCACAATGAGTGATGGACTTTGCTGCAGAATGATTCCCAAGTTGTGACCCTCAGTTACACCAAGAGGCAAAGTTATAAAGTAGTAAAAGTAGAATTCACATTAATTTAAAACACCAGGAAAATTAACCTGCAGTGAATGTCAGATTAACTGCTTTATCATGGGCGCGCTGACGTGCTGACGTAGCGGCTGTTCGGAGGGAGGAGTTTGAGCCCAGGGGCCGAGGACCGCAGGTATGCGGACGGGAAGGACGCCGGACCGCTTCGAGTAAGAGACGCTTCGGATGTCTCTGTCTCCCCCCGGGATAGGGAGACCAGGACGCCGCGGCTCTCCCGCTCTTCCGTGCAGAGAAGGTACAGAGACCTGGATGCTAGAGAACCGGGACCGGCCCCGAAACGCCTGCATTTTCGGGCATACCCCCCCTCTCCAACCCGCCATCCATCATTTACCATGGCATACATTGCCTGAAGGGGCCGGAGGGTGTAGTGCAAGGAGAACACTGAGAAAACACCTGTAAGTATGCGCTAAGGAACACGAGAAACACACCATCTTGAAGGTAAGCGCACAGCACTACAAGCTCTCTCCGGATGCCTGTTTTTAAATACCTATATTATTGCCTAAGCATGGGACAACGACCATATACCCGCTCATATGTAATTATGTTGGTGTAAGGGGTACCTCTGGGGGATGTACAAGGCAGAGTCCTCTAAGGGGCATATTCCTGGGAGTGTGTACAGCACGCGATCTATTACTGTGGAAGCATATACCTAAGCGCTCAGATGAACTTTAATAGAGACTGTGATTTTAGTGCTTGAGTGACGTTTTATTTACCTCTGGAAACGAGGGGTTAAGCTCAAACGGGGAATGCTCGCTGCTCTTTAATCTTACGACGTGAAGGGACATGAAGTGACACAAATAAACCACATGATCACATCACAGTACCGGTAACCTATCACCTTAGATATAAGACGCAAGGGGAAGGAGGGGAAGGAAGAGGGGGAGGGTAGGTGAAAAGTGAAACAGTGGGAAACAGTGGACTCTGAGGGGGGGACCCAGTGGCGGTCACTATACTCGCTCGTCCATAAGGGAGCCTACCCAGCTACCCCGGTCAACTAGCCAAGTAGAGGATTAACCCCCCGACAAATTGTAATTTGCTTTTGGGTGTACTGCCTCCTTGCTGCTTCCTGCCTCTCTCCTTTTCTCACGGGTATTCTCTCCCACAATTTGTTCCGGAGCAGCGTGAGCTAACTGGAGGTGGCTTGTCCCATCCTCCAACAAGGAGCTCTCACCTGGAGATAAAAGGTGGCTTTCTACCCGTCGATAACCCGACTTCCGTTAGCGGAAGAGGGGCCCGATAATTTTTCAAGACCTCTCGTTAAGCGGCCCCACATAAACAATCTAAGAAAACGGTGTCATCAGTAAATATTGGCAAAATACTGGAGGAAGACCGCGTTATACCCCCGGGACTATTATACCATTAAAGGGTCTATTTAGACCAACACAGGTCTCCAGCTCCTTTTCGTTTCCCCCTCCAGTATGACAATTTGAGCAAAATACAAGTTAACCGGCAGACAGAGCTAAGCTCTTGCTATTTTCAGGCTCACATCCCTAGTACACATACCAACGAACCCCTTAGCCACCGTGTGAAATACCAGCTATAAAAACAGAAACCCTTTGAGCGGTGGCGGCATCTTGATCTGGACTTTCGCACCCGCTTATCTCCTGAGGCCCCCTTGCATAAACGACAGGGTTCAGTAAGGGAGGGACGTAGGGGTGATCCAGGCGATCCCGGCTCATCAGAGTACACAACTCACCGAGAAAAAGGACATAGGTCGTGGGGTTCCCCTATAAGCTCCTCCCCCCGATATCAGTGCACCCCTTAGGAGCACGCAAACCCAGGAACAACTCTATTGCAACCCCAAAGTTTAAGCTTTGGACATAGGCACCAGGAGGGCAAGAAGGGCGAAGAGGGCCCAAAATAACAATAAAACTGGGTAAGAGAATAAGAGGTACCAAAAAGGGCACCATGAGCAAAGACGTACCTAAGTCGTCAAAAAAGGGGGCTACAAAAAGTTCCAAAGGAGAGGGGAGCACGATTAAACATTATCTTAGACAAGGAGCTAGCCCAAAAACCACAGGGCCTGCACCCCAGGCAGGGGCCAGCATGGAGAGAAGTGGGGGGGCAGAAGGTGTAAACAACCAATCAAGAGCAGACTATACTACGGAAAGTGAGATTGACATGAGCCGGTCAGAGGACCATCATGACCAACAGGTAGGAGCTCATATCCCGACTAAGACAGAAATGGAAGTGATGCTATTGCGGCTGGAGAACGCTATCAAACTGGAAATTAACACTCTCAGGGAGGATATGGGCCATTTATTGTCCAGGGTAGAGACGGTATAAGGTAGAGCAGACAACACAGATCAAGAAATATTAAATTTAAAATCCCAATTGAAAAAATCCCAACTAAACCAGAGAGACACTGCTTATAAGATTGAAGAACAAGAAAACAGGGATAGAAGACAGAACTTGAGACTACGCGGGGTCCCTGAACAAAGAGGGGAAGATCTAGAGAATAAAATCTGGACCATTCTTGGCCCAATTAGCGGCAAAAACCAAGATCAGTTCCCCAAAATCGAAAGGACACACCGAGTAGGTAGACTCGAGAGGTCGGGCCCCGAAAGACCACGGGATATAATTATTAGATTTTACCACTTCAAAGAGAAAGAGGACCTCTGGATAAAAATCAGGGGTAATACACCGCTCAGGTTCGAGGACACAGAAATACAAGTATATGCCGATCTATCTGCCCGCACCCTGGAAAGAAGAAGACTCCAGAAACCCCTTCTAGACATTCTCAGAAAAGAAAACATTAAATACAATTGGGGTTTTCCATCTAGTCTTATAGGCCTAAAAGACGGGCACTCGGCCAGGCTGAGGTTCCCGGAGGAACTCCAAGGTTTCTGTGCCAAGCTGGAGATCCCAGTCCCGGAGCTACCGGGTTGGATCGAAAAAGAGGGCTTAGGCGATTGCAATTAAAATTATGACGGGGGAAAAAAAAAAAATAAAAAAAAAAAAATAAAGAAAAAAATAAACAAAAAGAAAAAAAAAAAAAAAACGGGGCAGGGGGGCTATAAGCCATACTTAGCAAAAAGACATAAAAGAATCGCCCCCCCCCCCACCAAGTCCCGGAGCTCACCGGGCTATGGTGGAGGGGGGAAAATGGGGTTCAAACTCCACCTCACCATGTATCTAGGGTCCGCGGGTAGTCCTACGAAGATGACACCCATGGATCTAGGGACCCATGCTGGGACCAGAGAGGGAAGGGGCGAGGGGGGGGGGGAGAGGGAGGGTGGGGGTGGGGGGGAGGAAGAGTGGGGGGTGGGGGGAAGGGGGGGGGAAGGGGAGGGGGAAGGGGGGGATGGGTAGGGAAGAAAGGGGTGGGCAAGGGAGGGGGGCCCCCTCCGCTACTGACAGGGCAAAGGACTATAAACAAACACACGACTCAATGCTAGAAAGGGAAAAAAAAAAATTTAAAAAGAAATCCCAACAGGTGAATGAAGACTGAAATTACATTTCTTACATATAATGTAAAAGGATTAAACTCCCCGAGCAAGCGTTTCAGGATTTTAGAAGAGATCAGGAGATACGGGGCCGGAATAGTCTTCCTACAGGAGACCCATCTGTCGCATGTTTCCAACATTAGATTATCGTCACCAACATACCCAACGTGGTATTATGGAGACACTATCTCAAACAGGGCAAGAGGGGTGGCCATTGGGATTGCCAGAGACATCAATTTCACACTGGAAGATAGAAAAACAGACCCGGAGGGGAGATTTCTCTTTATAAGAGGATCCCACAGTGGGACAGAAATTACATTAGCCAACGTATATGCCCCTAATGTAAGACCCATCAGATACTTAGAATCAATCCTATCAAAACTAAGGGCCTTCAAAAAGGGATATTTGATCCTTATGGGGGACCTAAACTTCGTAATGAACCCCTCTGTGGACAGTACGTCTGGGGGGCAGGGGACAGGGAACGTTCAACTAAAACGCCTGAAAAAAAGGCTTAGTAATGACCAACTGGTGGATATCTGGAGGATCCAGCACCCACAGAAAAGAGATTTTACGTTCTTCTCCCCCGTTCACCAGACGTATTCCCGACTGGACCACATATTGGTTGAACATGGTTTACTAGAGAGAATTGGTAAAACTAACATAGAAATAATGTCCTTTTCAGACCACGCCCCGGTCTCCATGAACTTAAGTATCCCCGAGTATAAACAACCCTCGAGTGGGTGGAAACTAAATACAGAATTACTATATGATAAAGACATACGGGAACATATCAGAAAAGAACTCGAATGGTTCTTCCAAACTAACGACAATGGCGAAGTCTCAGAAGCACACCTCTGGGACGCCCATAAGGCGTTCGTCAGGGGGATTTTTATAGAAAAGGCATCCTGGAAGAAAAGGGAGAGGATGAGGAAAACACAGGAATTGGTGGCCCAGATCAACATACTGGAACAAAGACATAAGACAGGCGGGGTTCATGCCCAAGACACATACCCAGAGTTGTCAGAAAAGAGGGAGGAGTTAAAAGATCTGGCCAAACAAGAAGCAAGACAGGCATTCAATAAGACGGCGAAGGATCAATATCTATGGGGCAACAAGCCAGGGAAATATTTAGCTAGAAAACTTCAAAAAAAGAAATCGCGGAATTTTATTGAAAAAATTCAAACCGGCAACGGAGAGATGAAATATGTATCCAGAGAAATAGCAGCTACATTCAGGAAGTACTATGAAAAACTGTATTCGGTGGACCTGGGGGGTAGCAACAAAGGGGGTGAAAACAGCAAGAAAATAGACGATTTCCTAGGAAGGGCAGGGTTGGTCTCCCTGGGCACAGATGACATCGAAGCATTAGAAAGACCAATCTCAGAGGACGAAATCCTCAGAGCACTAAACAACTCCCCAACAGGGAAAAGCCCGGGCCCTGACGGGTTCACGGTTTTATATTATAAAACCTTCAAAGAGATTCTTATTCCTAGACTGCAGCGCTACATGAATGGCCTGGGGACAGATTATGACATGAGCGAGGAATCACTTTTGGCGTCGATTACTGTCCTGCTCAAGGAAGGGAAGGATGGATCGGTGTGCTCAAGTTACAGACCCATCTCATTATTAAATTTTGACACAAAATTGTACGCCAAGATTTTGGCCGAGCGAATCAAGGGACACTTGAGCACACTGATCCATCCGGACCAAGTGGGCTTTATCCCGGGCAGGGAGGGGAGAGATAATGGGATTCGGACACTCCTGGCTATGCAGAGGATGAGGGACACACGAACCCCCAGTCTACTGCTCTCAATAGATGCAGAAAAAGCATTTGACAGGGTAGACTGGGGGTTCGTGTTTAAAACCCTACAAAGGATGGGGTTTGGCCCCACGATTATCCAAAAAATTAAAGCCCTCTATGCCCATCCCAAAGCAAATATAAGAATAAATGGGATAGCCTCGTCCGTGTTCGAGATGCATAACGGGACTAGGCAGGGGTGCCCGCTCTCCCCTCTCCTCTTCGTTTTGTCCCTGGAACCCCTACTGTCCACAATCCGAGGGAGCGCCGGCGTAGAGGGATGTAGAGTCGGTTGCGAGGAACATAAACTAGCAGCCTTTGCAGACGACGTCCTTTTTTACGTCGGGTCACCACAGAAATCAATCCCTAATCTTCTAGAAATTCTAGCGGAGTACGGTAAACTATCAAATTTCAGAATCAATACTACAAAAACTTTCATTCTAAATATCAATCTCAACTCCACAGAGAAACAGAACATACAGAAGGGGGTGAGCTTCGCCTGGAAAAAACAGATAAAATACTTGGGCATTGAGCTGGCCAACAATCCGAGAAAAATGTACAAAATCAATTACATCCCACTCCTAGAGGAAATAAAAAAAAAATGCCAAGATTACAACGGTAAAGCCCTATCATGGATAGGTAGGATCAATACGGTGAAAATGATGATACTTCCAATCATCACGTATAAATTCCAGATGCTCCCACTCCCTCTCCCAAAACAATATTTAGGAAAATTAAGAGCGCTGGTCATGAATTATGTCCGGAATAATAAAAAGCACAGAATTTCCCTTCAAACCCTAAAGCAAGACAAGAGCACAGGCGGTCTAGCAGTCCCGGATATCGTGAGCTATTACCACGCGATTGCACTACTTAGAATACCAGAATGGGGTAAAACACATAACGCTAAAAGATGGGTTAGTCTGGAGGAAGCACTTAGTGAAGTAAAACTGGGGAGGATTGTTTGGAACCCCCCAAAATTTAGACTACTGGGGAAAAAAACGCACACAATCACACGGAACACATTTAGAATCTGGGATAAGATATATATAAAGTTTAACAAAGCATACAACTCACCATTAATTGCACTTAAGGAAAATCCCCTTTTCCCCCCTGGGAAAAAAGGGGTAGGGGGCGATTGGATCAAAAAAGACAGCACATGTGTAGGGGAAGTCATTAGCAAAGGGAAAATTTCGGCACTGCACGAGTTACAGAGTAAAGGGGAGCTGTTTTCCATAGATGCATGGAGGTACCTCCAGATAAGTCACTTCGTCGCTTCGCTCCCAACGCCGTTAAGGGAAATAGACGACCTAACGAAGTTAGAGAGGACATTTACGGCAGAGAACTCCAGAAAGAGAATCTCTAAAATTTACAAACTATTATTGGAGCTCGACAGACCGGAGGTACCCCCATACTTCAGGAAATGGGAGAGGGAACTAGGAACACAACTAGATGTAGGCACAGCTAGGAAAATATTAAAATTAGCCCACGAGTCAGCGGTTGACTCCAGAACTGCAGAAATGAACTTCAAGTTAATGGCCAGGTGGTATAAGACCCCTGACAAGTTAAGCAAATTTCAGGTGGATACCTCGGCCAACTGCTGGAGGGGTTGCGAGGAAAAAGGCACCATGGGTCACTTATGGTGGGACTGTCAAAAAATAAAAAAATACTGGGAGACCATTCTAAAACATATTAAAGAAATAACCACGGTGGAGGTGAAGAATGACCCGTGGGTCGTTCTAATGCATGCAACCTCGAGCGGTATCAGACAATACACAGGTTCGCTGGTCCCTCACCTCCTCAATGCGGCAAAAAGGGTGATTCCGAGGAATTGGATGGCCCAGGAAAGCCCTCTTACGTGGGAATGGGTAGACGAAGTAGAATCCGCATACACAATGGAGTGCCTAGCAAGCTGCACTGATGGGGAGAGGGAAGCAGTGAAAGAGAAGTGGGAGTGTTGGAGAAAATTTAAGAAATCTTGGAGTTACATGGAGGTACTGAGGTCCCATCCATAGATATCCTAGCAGATAAGGGCACAACCGCAGGCACTAAAAGGGAGAAAATAAGGACTAAGGGGGGTAACAACAGATAGGGGAAAGGAAAAAAAAAAAAAAAAAAAAGAAGGTCGTATTTCAGTAGCGGAGGGGGGGGGGGGGGGGAGGCTAAAGGGAAGGGGAAATAGTAATTCCACAAAAATAAAAAAAATAAAAAAAATAAAAAAAGGGGGGGGGGGGGGGGGGGGGCAAACACGAAGTAGCCACATCCCGGGTGGCGGAAAGTTAAATAGGGAAAAGAGGCTCAACCTAGGTCCCCTAACTAGGGCGGATCACCATCAACCCAATCCATCCCTTTTGTCTATAGTCTTGCTTCCCTCTGTTGGATGTATACGAGCGAACAAATATTTAAAAAAAAAAAAAGAGAACCCAAAGGGAACAGATGAAACTTAGAATAAACCACAAATGATGCTAAGACATAATGGGGACGGAGATGCGGGCCTTGCTGACATCACCCCTTAGAGCTCTATCTGAATGTGGAAAAAAAAAAAAAGATTAACTGCTTTATAAATATAATATTAACTGTACTACTGGCATTTTTTCGTGATGCTTAAATAAAAGATTTTTTTTGCTGAGCAAAAATAAAAAACTAACCTTTGTTTACACCTTGTGGTCTTTTAGAGCAGCTCACATACTGTCTTGCCTTTTTTTTAAATATATTTATTGGTATTTTGTATACATAAAAAGCAATACACTACAAAAGGAAAATCCCAAAGAAAAAGAACAGGCCTATATAGTCTCTCACACCTCTACAGTGCATAATATAGGTAAAAGAACTTGGGTTTGCAGTGAATATAGTATACCAAGTCCAGTATGCAGACAGCACAGTAAACCAGCAGGATATCAATAGAATTATCCTAGATCCAGGGAGGTCAAGGTAAGGGGACTAGTGATCCTTTGATTCAAAATTTTATTCAAAAACAGCTTTGGTTTATTCCTAAGTTCAAAGGTCATTTGTAGACAGGAAGACTAGTATTAATCAATTGCAACCAATTATTAATTGAAGGGGAGGGAGGTCCCTTCCAGAATAGTAAAATGGTATTTTTTGTGTAGAAACAAAGGATACACATTAAGCACTTATCATACTTGGAAATAGTAATATCACAAAACGAACCTAATAAATAGTTATTGCGGTGTGATATTTGGGAAGACCGAATGCTAAAAAAATAAAGGTATTACCCTCCATCCAAAAAGCATGGACAAAGAGACATGTCCAAAAGCAATATAAAAACATAATCAAAAGCAATGTATCCTTAAAAACAATCTGCAGTGGGCCGTAATCCCATTTTTTGCAAACAGGCCGGATTCAGATGGCTATGATGAAAATATTCAGTTTGATAACTCTTGATCTATGGTAGGAACTCTTAAATTCTGACCAGTCTAGTCAGTATGTTCCAGCATAGACCACCTGCATTGAGCAATATGGTATTTAGATGTAGAGTCTGTCATAAAAGCAGAATAATATAGAGATTATTTTGGTAGAATTTGGTCTCAATAATTTCTGATTTGAATCGCATTATCTAATGTTCCGAAATGAGTCCTAAGAGCAAGACAAAATTGGTAATAATAGAACAAGTAATTGGGCGGGAGATTAAAGTACTTTTGTACTGTAATTGAGAAAAGGGCTCAAATCCCTGTGGTGTGTACAGCTGACACAAAAATTTTACACCTCTTAAAGTCCATATCTATGTATTTGGAATAGAGAATGTCCCAGGAAGGGAGGGGTTGGACCATAGGGGATTACTTGGGTAATGCCGCGTACACACGAACTGACTTTCCCACGGGATTGTCCGCCAGACAATCCCCCCGTGTGTGGGCGCCGGCGGACTTTTTGGCGCCAAAAGTCCAGCGGACTAGGTTTTAAGTTTTGTTTTAAAATTATCCGCTGGACTTGGCAGTCCGGCGGACAATCCCGCCGTTAGTATGCTAGTCCGCCGGACTTTTGGAAATGAACGGACTTGCTGATCATCGGAAAGTCCGTTCATTTAGCACGTGACTTCAGGTAGACGGAGCTAGCGAAGGCAGTGAATGCCGCCGCGCTAGCCCCGTCACCTGGCATGGATTTAAAGGGAATCCCCACGCCGAAAAAAGGCGTGGGGGTCCCCCCAAATCCATCTCAGACCCTTATCCGAGCACGCAGCCCGGCAGGCCAGGAAAGGGGTGGGGACAAGCGAGCGCCCCCCCCCCCTCCTGAGCCGTACCAGGCCCCGTGCCCTCAACATGGGATGTGCCCTGGGGAAAGGGGGGCCGTGCGCCCCCCCCCACCCCAAAGCACCTTGTCCCCATGTTGATGAGGACAAGGGCCTCTTCCCGACAACCCTGGCCGTTGGTTGTCGGGGTCTGCGGGCAGGGGCTTATCGGAATCTGGGAGCCCCCTGATCCCGGCCCCCCACCCTATGTGAATGAGTATGGGGTACGATGTACCCCTACCCATTCACCTAAGCTGTAAAAGTGTAACTAAAAAAAACACACAATTTTTTTAAAATATTTTATTGCACTGCTCCGGGGGTCTTCTTCCGTCTTGGGGGGTCTTCTCGCCGGACTCCTCCGCTCATTTACCTAGCTCTTTTACCGAGCAGAGGAGCCCAGCTACCTTCTTCGTCGTCGTCGCCGTCGTCTGGGGGTCTCGATCTGCCTTCGGGGGTCTTCCGGGGTCTCTTCTGTTCTTGTCGCTGTCGTCGTTTTCTGCGCCGCCGCCGCCTTCTTCTTCTTCGGATTCCAATATGCCCCTGCCCGCAGGCCCCGACAACCAAAGGCCAGGGTTGTCGGGAAGAGGCCCTTGTCCTCATCAACATGGGGACAAGGTGCTTTGGGGTGGGGGGCCGCACGGCCCCCCTTTCCCCAGGGCACCCCCCATGTTGAGGGCACGCGGCCTGGTATGGCTCAGGAGGGGTGGGGCGCTCGCTCGTCCCCACCCCTTTCCTGGCCTGCCGGGCTGCGTGCTCGGATAAGGGTCTGAGATGGATTTGGGGGGCCTTTAAATCCATACCAGGTGACGGGGCTAGCGCGGCGGCATTCACTGCCTTCGCTAGCCCCGTCTACCTGCAGTTACGTTTTAAATGAACGGACTGCTCCGTGTGTGGGCAAGTCCGTTCATTTTCAAAAGTCCCGCTGACTTTTTCCCATGGATTGTCTGCCGGAGAAGTCCGGGCGTGTGTGGGCAAGTCACACGCTCGGAAGTCCGGGCGTGTGTGGGCAAGTCACACGCTCGGAAAGTCCGGCGGTTTGTCCGCTAAACTAGGTCCGGCGGACAAAGTCCGAACGTGTGTACACGGCATTAGTCAACCACAGATCAGTAGAAATGTGGGTCAACACCCTAAGGAATATAGAGAGGAGGTGTTTAGCATAGTAGTACCTCTGAAGGGGGCACCAGACGTCTAGAGATTATATTTTGCAAGGATTCAAAGAAGAGGCTATAGCAGCTTTTGTAGTGGTACATGCATCAGCTGATGGATGGATAGAGCCAGCCATGAATATGTTGAGACGCCGAATAATAAACATAATAATTAGGGAACACTAGACCTGCCAAATTAGGGGGTAATTTTATAACTTCTAAGGAAATTCAAGGAGTCTGCCGCTGCCTATGAAATGCTGAGCAAATAGTATCAAGTTGTTTAAAACGTGCCATAGGTATTTTACAAGGGGAATTAGCTAGTACATACAGCAATTTTTATTATAATTTTTTTTTTATTAGTAATGGCGGCGATCTGTGATTTTTATCATGACTGCGGCGGACGCATCGGACACTTTTGACACTATTGTGGACAGTGACATTTATACAGCGATCAGTTCTATAAAAATGCACTGATTACTGTGTAAATGACACTGGCAGGGAAGGGTTCAAACACTAGGGGGCGATCAAGGGGTTAACTGTGTTCCCTCAGTGTGTTCTAACTGTGTTCTAACTGTAGGGGGGGTGGGCTCACTAGAACATGACAGAGATCACTGCTCCCGATGACAGGGAGAAGTAGATCCCTGTCATGTTGCTAGGCAGAACCGGCAAAAGCTTTGTTTTTGTTTGCATCTCCCCGTTCTACCTCTCAGTGTCACGATCACGGGCCAACGGCGGACATCGAGTCCGCAGGACATGTGGGCACGTTCACGTGGCAAGTGTGTGCCCACTACCTGGTGATTTAAGCGGGATGCACAGGTACACCCATTTGCGCAGTTGTGCCCTTGTGCCGACGTATATCATCGTGCGCTGGACGTCAAGCAGTTAAAAATAAATTTGGACGTAAAAAAAAAATGTAAATAAAAACAAAATCTATATTATATCACACATTTTCTAAATATAAAAGATGAAGCAGTACCTAGTTAATAACCAATATATTTGGATTTCAAGGGATTGTGCATGTGTATAAAATTAGAACTGCTCTAAAGACACTTAAATTACCCCAGAAAAAGTCAGTTTTACAACATTTGATAGCACTATTTCTATTATGGTAAATAAACTATATGTGATCATATTAAAAAATAAATTAGTGTCCCAAAGTGTTCCACTCATTACATATAACATACAGTATTTAGAAAGAATATGTATTTTTATTATACCTACATACAGTGAAACAGAAATTACAATACGCAAATCAAAGTCTCATGAAGGGTAAATGAAACTTAGTGAAATCTTCCCAGTGAATACACACCACATCCGTGTTCCATAGGGAAGTATAGTGACAGGTTTGGATAGTATAGGGAGGTATAGTGACAGGATTGGATAGCATATGGAGGTATATTGACAGGATTGGATGGCATAGGGAGGTATAGTAACAGCATTGGGTAGTATAGGGAGGTATAGTGAAAGGATTGGGTAGTATAGGGAGCTATAGTGACAGGATTGGATGGCATAGGGAAGTATAGTGACAGGATTGGATAGCATATGGAGGTATATTGACAGGATTGGATGGCATAGGGTGGTATAATGACAGGATTGGATAGTATAGGGAGGTATAGTGACAGAATTGGGTAGTACAGCGAAGGTATAGTGACAGCATTGGGTAGTATAGGGTAGTATAGTGACATGATTGGATGGCATAGGGAGGTATGGTGACAGCATTGGCTAGTATAGAGAGGTACATTGACAGGATTGGATGGCATAGGGAGGTATAGTGACATGATTGGATAGTATAGGGAGGTATAGTGACAGGATTGGATAGTATAGGGCGGTATTGTGACAGGATTGGATAGTATAGGGAGGTATAGTGACAGGATTGGATGGCATAGGGAGGTATGGTGACAGCATTGGCTAGTATAGAGAGGTACATTGACAGGATTGGATGGCATAGGGAGGTATAGTGACATGATTGGATAGTATAGGGAGGTATAGTGACAGGATTGGATAGTATAGGGCGGTATTGTGACAGGATTGGATAGTATAGGGAGGTATAGTGACAGGATTGGATAGTATAGGGAGGTATAGTGACATGATTGGATAGTATAGGGAGGTATAGTGACAGGATTGGATAGTATAGGGCGGTATTGTGACAGGATTGGATAGTATAGGGAGGTATAGTGACAGGATTGGATAGTATAGGGAGGTATAGTGACAGGATTGGATAGTATAGAGAGGTATAGTGACAGGATTGGGTAGTATAGGGAGGTAGAAAAAAGTTTTGGGCAGAGTTTGGTAGAGTATATAGGTAGTCTATCGCATCCCAGTTAAATGAATACAGAAAACATTGTAGGCCTAGTGTGCATGTACACAGCCAATAACCCTAGGGGATGCTTGATGTCAAGATAGACACGAAATAGGTATATGCAGTTCAAAAAATATGTAAATTTAATTTTGAGAAGCATCGTGCAAATAAAATCACAAGCAGGAACTCAAGTTCAGGCTACACATAGTGTGAACGGTGTGTTAGGCCCACTTTATTTTGCTTTTAAAGAATAATAATGTGAAAATACAACCTATTTATCTGAGCGGCTTACATTTACTTTAAATATGCAATACCAGTATTTTTTAGCTCTTGAAAGTTGCATTTGTTACTGGCTTGAGAACATCAGATAAATTCTGTCCTTAATGCTTTTTGACAGGCCAAGAAAATGACATATTTTATTAGTCATGCTTATCTTATAATCATTGGCACCACCATTGGTAGATATATGCAGCAGTATTTATATTTTCCTATGTGCACAGGCGTTTTCACAACTTCCGTACAAATGCTTCAGCAACTGTGTCAGTTTAATAAACATAAAGCAAACAAATTAGGCAAAATGACATACATTAAGTAAAAGTAATTTAAAGTAAATAAATGTTCGAATGAATAAATAAATATGTTGGCTAAAAATGCGTTATGCCTAACACGCTAAATACATTTTTAACAATCAGAGTGGGACGTAATTATCAGCTACAAATGGAATGTAAGGCTGCACAATTATACGGTAATTTATAAGGAATACTAGCAACATGACAATATTATAATTGGAACATATACCTGTAATCACTAATGTCACAGAGAATTATTCAGCTGTACTCTACATTAGGTCTAACTAAACATTTATCATTCTATCCATCTATTACATATCAGTCATTTTTTATACATTTCTACAGTATCTACTCACTCTATCTATCTATCTATCTATCTATCTATCTATCTATCTATCTATCTATTTTATATCTATTAATTGAATATCTATCTATTAATATTTCATATTTATCAATTACATATCTATAGAGCTTACTCCCCTAAGCCTAGGTTCACATATATGCGAACACAGACATCGCATGTGATTCGCACTGCATTGCTGGTGCAGATTACATGTGATGTCTGGGCAATGCGAACTCAACCATACAGTTGTATGGCTAAACTCGCATTGGATTCACACAAAAAAGGTGCAGGGACTTTTTTTTTTTTCCCGCACTGGAATCGGATAGCATGGGTGTTCACACCCATGTAATCCGATGCCTATCCGAATCCACAGTTCGCACTGCAATCTGTGAATCAATCTGGGGGTGTCATTAACTTTGTATTGACACCCGCAGCAGTTCGCAGAGGGCAGTGTGAATTGCCTGCGGAGGAGATGCGATGCGGGAACCGGCGCTGTAATCGCGCTGGTTCCCGCATTGCAAATGTGTGAACCCAGGCTAAAAGTGAATCATCACCCTCTTTCAGAAGTATGTCCAAACTGAATGCACAAGCATAGTTCTTTATTGTTTGGATATTGCATTTTTCTTTTTTGATAAATACATTTTTTGTTTTTTATTTTCCTGCCACATCCAGTTCTATCCGCCTAGGCCAGGGGTCTTCAAACTATGGCCCTCCAGTTGTTCATAAACTACAATTGCCATCATGCCTTGTCATGTTTGTCAATGACAGAGTTTTACAATGCCTCATGGGACGTTTAGTTCTGCAACAGCTGGAGGGCCGTAGTTTGGAGATCCCTGGCCTAGGCAATCTACATCATGTGGATGTCCAGTTGACTCCTGGGATATCAATGTCATCCATCCAGGAGGCTTCAGGTATTCTCAGCTTGTGGCTTCTGGGTTCACTTATATTGCTTGCTATAGCAACAGGATGGGAACTTCCTCCTATATTGACATTGTTATAGCAACTTGTCAACAAAGGTATGCACCTCACAGTGTGATTACTGCGCAGGTGCAAGAACTAGATGTGCTTACTGGGTAGCAAGCTGCACAAAATCCTTGAAGAGGATGGGCTCCGGCTTCACATGCCCATACATGGAATGCCAGCCACCGGACTTTTCTGAGGAACATTATTTAGAATATTTGGCAAGTAAAAACGACATCTTACTGTACAAGAAAAATATCCAAATTTAATAAAGCGCTGCGTAAGAGAAATGAAAATGTATTTGTACAATAGGAGATGGTAGCTTTTTATTAATGTACGTATGTTGATAGCTCCAGGCTTTGAAGATATGACCTGCTTTCTGATTAAGACAGGGTTTATTTGTTTATTACAGATATTTATAAAGCACTAAGTTATATACTGTATATTTACATATACAGTCCCTGCCCTCGCAGAGCTTACAGTCTAAGATCCCTATCTCACATGCATGCATACTACAGCCAATTCAGACAGGAACTAATTAACCTTCAGCATGTCTTTGGAGTGTGGGAGGTCATCCTCACAATCTTATTGGCAAAGAGGCCTTGGAAATAATTTTACATTATCGACAACTATGCACTATACATTTCAGCATTACCATTTGCATTACCTTTTGTGAATTACCCCAATGAACTTTTACTTTACTTTATCATCATGAACAGCACTGATTAGACCCTTCTCTCTCATTCTGTCTGCACTATTAAATGTATTTAATTATATAACTTTTTTGTGTTTCAACTGACTCCAAATATTATAAACTAAGAAGTATTTTTAAGAGTTACATAATTGCTGACAAAGTATAGTAATGGATTAAGGTTGTCTTTAAAAAAAAAAAAAGCGAAAGGCTCGGTAAGGTCAGCATGACCAGAGTTCTGAAGTCATCCACTTACCAAGAGGTACAAGAAATTACTGTAATTTCTATCATTTAGCCTTGGTCAGTAAATGGATAAAATGCCCATTTTGCATAATTATGATTAATGACCTTTAAGAATACCAGTTCCCTGACTATCTCTGTCTTCAATACTTTGTGAGTTGCTCAGGACCTGTTGAGGGCACTATATGCTTCTTTTAATGGCATCAGTTGGCAACTATTCAGAACTCAATGGCAAGTGCACCTGACCTGCAGTTGACCTTCTTCTGACCTGCTTAACCCCTTCCCGCCCAGCCTATTGTAAAATGGCGGCTGGACAGGAGCCTTATTATCCTCGGTGGATGTCATATGACATCCTCCCAGGTTCGTGTCTCGCATGTGCCCCATGGGCCATGCTCAGGCGTGATTTGTCACCACCAAACACAGCGGATGACAGATTGGTGTAGCGGCCCACTGCCGGTACCACTTGATCACTGTGACCAATCATAGTAGATAACATGACAATTGTACACAATGAATGTCTTTGATTCATGTCATTAATTGTGTACTATTATGTTGATCTCTGTGATTGGTCACAGTGATCACATGGTACAGACAGGACCAACCACAGCTCATCTGTATCATGTGATTAGAAGTTTTGAAGTGGTTAAAGAGGTTTTGCTTTTCCATAGACTTGTAATGCAGAGAAAAGCATGTTGACACAGGCCATTACCCAGACCAAGTGCTCAAAATTCCTCATATAGATATACTGTATGTTCCAGTTTCCTAAATCGCGCAATTGTCATTCAAAATGTTACAGCGCTGAAAAATGAAAATTTGCCTGGGCAGGAAATGTCCTGTATTGAAGTAGTTAAAGATAGAAACACAATTTCTCTACACACCCCTGAAGAAATTTCCTGAAACGCGTTGGGTGTGGTCCATGCAACTTGGTGTGGTCACGGTAGTCCCTGAACTGTGGTCCATGCAACTTGGTGTGGTCACGGTAGTCCCTGGACCTCTCTAGAGTTTTATCCTTCTCTTTTTTGCCATATCTATGTAATTCAGATGTCTATAGCCACCTATTGATTCAAATTTGAATTGTTTATATTTCAATAAATTTTGTATACTCCTTTTACCTACTCTTTGTGTACTACTACTTGGGCCATTAAAGTCCCATAAGGGGGAGTTCCTTCTCCACTCTACTTTTTGGGATGTAGGCCCAGCCCATCAGTCAACCATACCACCCCTCTCCACTTTGTGCTGTACCTCAGTGGCAGGTTCCAAAACACCATTTTCTTTTCACAGAAGGCCATTCTGGCTCTCTACCGGCATGTGGAAGGTAATGTTTTGGCCTTGTTGAACAGGGCGATCAGCAGTAAGGTTCAAATTACCGCTGACTCATGGTTCATAGTAACATTAATAAATCACCGGACCAGATGGCTTGCACCCGAGGGTACTTAGGGAACTCAGTCAAGTAATTGCCAGACCATTGTTCCTAATTTTTACTGACAGTCTACTAACTGGAATGGTACCAGCTGATTGGAGAAAAGCAAATGTAGCACCAATATTTAAAAAGAGCCCATTATACATCCCTGGGAATTACAGACCAGTAAGCCTAACATCAATAGTATGTAAACTCTTGAAGGGGATGATAAGGGACTATATACAATATTTTAGTATTGAAAATGGTATCATTAGCAGTAATCAGCATGGATTCATGAAGAATCGTTCTTGCCAAACCAATCTATTAACCTTCTATTAGGAGGTGAATTGCCATCTAGATAAAGGAAGGCCCGTAGATGTGGTGTATCTGGATTTAGCAAAAGCATTTGACACAGTTCCCCATAAATGTTTACTGTACAAAATAAGGTCCGTTGGCACTGACCATATGTGAGTACATGGATTGGAAAATGGCTACAATGGCGAGTTCAGAGGGTTGTGATAAATAGGGAGTACTCGGAATGGTCAGGGATGGGTAGTGGGGTCCCCCAGGCTTCTGTGCTGGGACCAATCCTGTTTAATTTGTTCATAAATGACCTGGAGGATGGGGTAAACAGTTCAATCTCTGTATTTGCGGACGATACTAAGCTAAGCAGGGCAACAATTTCTCTGCAGGATGTGGAAACCTTGCAAAAAGATCTGAAAAAATTAATGGGGTTGGCAACTACATGGTAAATGAGGTTTAATGTTGAAAAATGTAAAATAATGCACCTGGGTGGCAAAAATATGAATTCAATCTATACACTGGGGGAATCTAGGATGGAAAAGGACCTGGGGGTCCTAGTAGATGGTAGGCTCAGCAATGGCACGCAATGCCAACCTACTTCTAACAAAGCAAACAGAATATTGGCATGCATTAAAAAGGGGATAAATTCCAGAGATAAAACGATAATTATCCCGGTCTACAATACTCTGGTCCGGCCGCACCTAGAGTATGCTGTCCAGTTCTGGGCACCAGTCCTCAGGAAAGATGTACTGGAAATGGAGCGAGTACAAAGAAGGGCAACAAAGCTAATAAAGGATCTGGAGGATATTAGTTATGAGGAAAGGTTGCGAGCACTAGACTCGCTAAACTAAGCACTAAGCACTAAACTAAGCACTAAACTAAACTCTCTGGAGAAGAGAAGCTTGAGAGGGGATATGAGTTAAATATACAAATACCATACTGGTGACCTCACAATAGGGATAAAACTTTTTCACGGAAGGGAGTTTAACAAGACTCGTGGCCACTCATTAAAATTAGAAGAAAAAAGGTTTAACCTTAAACTACGTAGAGGGTTCTTTACTGTAAGAGCGGCAAGGATGTGGAATTCCCTTCCACAGGCGGTGGTCTCAGCGGGGGTCATCGATAGTTTCAAGAAACTTTTAGATAAGCACCTGAACGACCGCAACATACAGGGATATACAATGTAATACTGACATATAATCACACACATAGGTTGGACTTCATGGACTTGTGTCTTTTTTCAACCTCACCTACTATGTAACTATGTAAGAAACCAGAAATAAATCCCACACTCGCAAGTCCTCACGCTGATCCTGCCCCAGCCCAATATAAGGATGTGGCGCCTTAATGCCAGCTGTAGCAGCTGCCAGTTGTCTACAAAAAAACGTGGCCCATGGGCCCGTGGGCAGACTGCAACAAGA
Source organism: Lithobates sylvaticus (assembly GCA_028564925.1). Classification (NCBI taxonomy): domain Eukaryota; kingdom Metazoa; phylum Chordata; class Amphibia; order Anura; family Ranidae; genus Lithobates; species Lithobates sylvaticus. The sequence continues at coordinate 69,826,763 of CM053027.1, forward strand.
AAAATTTAATTTGCCCAAGAGATTGCACAGCATAAAAATTAATTTTTTATTTTTTTTGCCTTACCCGGTGGCAGAAACAGTCCCCATTAGATCTACAAGTTTGTCCAAAGGCAAACGACATTCCATCGCTAAGGGTGTTGATGTCAATACCCAGAAACAACAACTTAGTGTCTGGGCCCTCCGTCTTGTTAGAAGCCAATGGCACACAAAAAAACTGGAAAACATGATGGACCATGTCCAAAAGTGAGGCATAGATAGTACTTCCAGCAGGCCCTATGCACAAGAAATAATCTAAGTCATGAATGACTGAATTAGGCCGGGAGCATCCCGAACTGCCCATTCCTAAAAGGAACTAAACATTTCAAACAAGAAATGGCACAGACCATTGGTAAACATCTATCAACAAAATTCTGCCCTTGCCATTTGCACCCCAGCAGATGGCAACAACTAGGATGTACCGGCAACCAACAAAAGGCTGCCGAAATATCAGTTTTGGCCAACATCGTACCTTTACCATACCTAGGAACCCATAACACTGCCATATCAAAAGAAGTATAGGATACCATGCAAAGCTCCGAATCAATGGGATCATTCACTGAACCCCCTTTAGGATGCGACAAGTGATGAATAAGGTGTAACTTATTTGGTTATTTTTTGGGGATAATACACAAAGGGGAAATACTGGTGGTGAATCAAAAGGGGGCCAGCCATATGACCCAAAGCAACTACTTTTGAAACCTTTTCCTGAAAACGACCACTGGAAGTAAAAAAGATGACTGCAAGCTATCAGCCATAGGAGGAACAACCAGCAACTGGCAGGGTATCAGAAAAACCTTACGAGAAACCCAGCTGCAACACACGAGCTGCCTTCCTGTTAGAATTACGCTTTAGGAAAGGCGCCATCTTTTCTACCTTAACTTCCCTCTTTCCGGCATCACCTCCTTTTCCTTTTCCATGCTTGAAGCCTCTGGACAGCGGATGAGATCCTCCACACCCTGAATAGTCATGGTGGAAACAGCACGCAGTGCCAAACATGCAAGATCTGGCATTAAATTGCCAACATAACCCCCTACGATTTGTGACCAGTTGTGAAGAGGCTGCTGCACCCTCAGCCCCACCCTGAAAGGGAGGAACAGAACTCTGGAGACATCAGTTTCATCCAGAGAATGACATTTTTGTGGTCCCACCGTAAAGAGAGCCAGACTGCCTTGCGCTGACAAAATTGCTTGTCATATCAAAACCAAGCAACCCCACCATAGACTCGCTGGGCTTTGCCGATAGAGTCCATATAACAACAAAATAAAAAGGGGGGAGCAATTCTCAGGGGCCTTTTCCCCAATGAGCTAAAATTGCACACGCCTGCAACCAGTTTGAGAACGTACAGGTAATCAACCGATACCGCCGTTTTCTTCCTTCTTACATCCATCTGGTCTAACTGTAAAGTTACATTTCTCCAATGGCAACAAAGAAATACATTTCGACATACTCACCCTTCCATATACGTTCAAAACACACATAAACATTGTATTTGCCAGACGTACCCCGGCAACTCCTTTGTCAGCTGCTTTGTCGTCCGAAGCCTTACCGGCTGTAGTTACCGCAGACGCTGCCAGCCGTTGACCGGAGGAATCCGACGGTCCCACACCTGATCCCTGCTGAGCTGTCAACTAAGCCCCCGAAGTCCCCTTGAATAGAGATTCAAAGAGGACATGAAACATAAGGCTCACCTGGCTGCTTCTGTTCCTCAGGACATCCAGCCGCAGATCCAAATCCCTGTGCAGCGCGCAGGAGTTCAACATCTTCAGAGCCGCTGAGCACCCCTTCAGACCGGCTCTGTTCACCAAGCCAGGCTGTCGCTCTATCCCCTCAGCAGGCTCCACGGTGCAGTTGCCGGACCCAGAGTCAGGCGAGCGTCCGCTGATGTCAGCAGCCCCCGCTGCCACACTGGAACCCAGCGGGCGCTCCCTCTCCTACTCCCACGCTGGGCTCTGTGAGGGGTGGAGAAAGCCTCACCAGCCAATGCCCGGCTCCTTCCATCCGTGGCGCACGCTCTGCAATGCCTGGACACAGGGAAATACTGCCACCTGCGTCTTCTGTCACTAGGGGCCCTGGCCGCTCCTGGGACCCTGCCAGCATCCGCCGCTCTGCCACTCCCACTCCGGGCCACACTAGACATAGCATAGGCAGCGAGCCTGTATAGCCAGCCACACCTTCCATACAGTGAAGGTATGAGGGCAGGGGACTGGGTGCCAGATGAAAACACTCCCACCCTGGGTTCACCGTAGATGGGGATTCCTCCAGACTCGCACACCAGGGAAAGCAGGCCTGCACTTGGCAGGTGGGGTCAGAGGGTCCCTTGAGGGGCTCCCAGACTCAAGAATGAAATGCTCAGCAGGCCTAGACCTCCTAGCACGTGGGTGACTAAAAAAGGGCCCAGGAAAGACCTGCCTGGGCTCCTGCAATAAGTCTGATAGTTTGTCTTGTAGCCACTCAGGGCCTCTGGCCACAGCCGCAGCTCTAAGCCGGGACAGCATGTTGTCCAAGTCACCAACCTTTTGTTCTGCCTACAGGTGAAGTCCAGGAACAAAGAAAACTGTCTGATGCTGTGATGAGCTCTGACATGATCCCCCTGTTAGCAGAGTATTGAAATCATGCTGGAAGTTTGTTGTATGCAGTAATACGGCTTATCATTGCATGTCTTTACAGAATGGAGAAACATGAACACAGGAACAAGGAGCATCCAAGTACATAGAGAGGATAGACATAGATAACATAATCTCTACACTATAATACTACAGCACCTCCTGCTGCTTAGACAGGCATAATGCATATGCAGTATATAGTCAGTTTATAAACAACTTTTTTGTTGTACTTTTCCAACACCCCCCTAATCTCTACCCACTACAGGACACACCCTCTGCCTTGAACTCTTCAATCTGCAGCATATAAAAATCACCCACTAATACGCCGCCTCTTCTGCAGGCCCCAGTCACGCTGGCCCTCCTCCTAGTTTCACTCAGGCCATGTACTTTCCTGCAGCCATAGGTTGCAGAAAAGAAAATCGCTTGCTTCCCCCATCGACACTGACTGTGTCATCCCTCCTGCTGAGCTATTGTGTTCTCCTGGCTGGAGGGATGCGGAGAGCCATCCCTGCTGGGGATAAAACACAATGATTATTACTAGCAGCTTTAGTCCCTGGCAATAATCACATACAAATTGTCTGACATACTAGTTGTAACCAAGTTGATCGATTTGAGTGCAATCAGCCCATAGATGGATTGAGGATTTGAACCTATGGTTGGCTTTAAGGAGTATCTTACCAAAAATTACTTTGACATTGCAGGAATGCCTAATGCCGCGTACACACGATCAGACTTTTTCTGGCAGACAATCCGACAGACTTTGCAGCTGAGGTCTGCCGGACTTTCAAACGAACGGACTTGGCCCCACACGGTCACTCCAAAAGTCCGCCGGACTTGAACGTGATGACGTATGACCAGACTAGAAAAAGGAAGTTCCAATAGCCAGTAGCCAATAGCTGCCCTAGCGTCAGTTTTAGTCCGTCGGACTAGCACACAGACGAACGGATTGTCCGCTAGAAAGCCGAGTCCGGCGGACAAATTTGAAACCAGTCTCATTTCTAGGTCCGCCGGAGCCCACATGCGATCGAAGTGTCCGATGGACTCTGGTCCGGCGGACTAAAGTCTGATTGCGTGTATGCGGCATAAGAGTTTGTATCTTAGTGTAGACTTCTGAGAAAATCAGTAAGGCCCCTTTCACACTGGGGCGGTTTTCAGGCGGTACAGCGCTAAAAATAGCGCCTGTACACCGCCTGAAAAAACCGGCCCCATTCACTCCAGTGTGAAAGCCGGCGGGCTTTCACACTGGAGCGGTGCGCTAGCAGGACGGTAAAAAAAGTCCTGCTAGCTGCATCTTTGGAGCGGGATAGGAGCGGTGTATTTACCGCTCCTATACCGCTCCTTCCCATTGAAATCAATGGGAAACCGCGGGGATACCGCCCGCAAACCGCCGCTGCAGCGGCGCTTTGCGGAGGTTTTTAACCCTTTTGCGGCCACTAGCGGGGGTTAAAACCACCCCGCTAGCGGCCGCATACCGCGGGTAAAGCGATGGTAAAGCAGCGCTAAATATAGCGCTGCTTTACCGTCGCCGCCCCGCACCGCTCAGGTGTGAAAGCAGCCTAAGCCAATAACACAAGCAGGAAATTACATTTCTGGTGGCATTCTGTACACTGATTGTTTACAGAAAACCTCCAGGTTGTCATTTTATTTTAACATTTAAAAAAAAATGACTGAAACTACAGATTAAATTTGAAAGGTAATTACATTTATAAAATGATTTGTGTGGCGATTTTGATTTGCTACATTATTTTGTAAAAAAAAAAAAGTTTTCCTTTTAAGTGTTTGTTGAACTTGCAAAATCACCCATTTACTGTAGATTGGATATTAAGACCATTTGAGACATGTTGAGCATTTTCACTCATGTTACAAGCACATGTTTTTTTTTTTTATCTGGTACCACAAGTGACCCAAATGATAGGTGTTTTATTGGTTTTGTGATCTGTCCTGCAGATGTCTAGTATTTGCTATTAGCTCCTGCATAGCTTTGTATAGTTAATGAGGGATTGGAGCACTTAGTAAGCGATTACAGGTCTAAGTGACAATCTATCAATAAATGACAATAACGATTATAGCACAATGTATACAAGTGACCTTCTTTCAATAAGATCCATTAATTCAGCTTTATTGAGTTAGAAATGACAATTAAGTAAATACAAAGACTAATGCAACATAATTTGATGTATTATTTAGCTTGGTCCTTCAAGCAGTCCTTTACATGCCTGACAAGCCAAAGTTGACTCATCTCTACTAATATTAAGGACTACTACATATACAATATATACTGTAGTTTTTATGAACTGGTTTCTGCAAAAGAGTGCTAATAACATTAATGGGTGAATATGGAACATTTTGTGGACATTCTCTAACTTGCTGTCTAGTCTAATCCTGTGGAAGAGAATATCTATTGTCAAGTGGCAGCCTCATTTTGCCTGATATGGTCAAGAACTGTACGTAAAGCCTAAACTTCTTTTTGTTTTGGATAGAGTAGGACATTTTTAAAACCTGCCAGTATATTTGTTTGCTGTCTATTTCAATTAGGAAGCTTTCCCTTAACGTCCTCTCCTGGAGACACAACAAAAAGTAAGAGGAAATCTCTCCAAAGTAAAGGGTATTCCTCTCTTAAACAGTTGTCAACAGAACATGTACCCTATCAGATTTGTCCTCTCCCTTTTTTTTTTTTTTTTTTATGGTGATAGCTTTCAACTAAATAATTGCTTCTCATGTTCTGTCTCAGTGACAATAGTCAAAAGGACAATACAAGGGATGAACTTCCTTAGCATGGACACAATAAAAAATGTACATTTAACTAAAAAAAGGCCTTTAAAATTGATATATCGCAAATTGTGGAGTCAATGGAGGAGTTGTACTGAACACAATGCCATCCTCATTTTCCAAAATGTGCAAGTCAGTAACAGATGCTGTCAGATTTAAATCGCATGTAGGGTGACACATTTTAAATAAAAACATTATAGTTTAAATCACAGTTGACAGAAAACAGTCCAAGCTAAAAGCAAAAAGCAAAAAAGAAGCATCATGAAAATTCTACTCATAGAGCCCTGTCGAAAAATGGCTGTTATAAACCTGCTATGAACAGTCTATTGAAGCAATGCACATCCTGAGTATGCTTTTTTTTAAACTATCAAACCCCAACTATATTCATATTTCACAACTACTTCTGTAATAAAGTTAGCTTCATAAAAAGTGGTTACACTAATATATAGGAAGATTCCAATCAGTTAGACACCAAACGTGCCTATATTACAAGGTCCAGGAGGCTAATAAAACACATTAGACTTCCTGTATGTTAAATTCGATTTTCTGTGTGCAATGTGCATAAGATCCATATCAGATTTGGTCTCTAACAAATCATAATTGTATCCTTTTAAAAAATACAGTATGTTGGTCATCGAATTGTGAAACCTTGCCAGATAAAGATACAGTAACATTTATAAGGACCAGTAGCTCTATTATATAAAAATGGACTTACTCTGCAAGTGAAGTGGGCTCTGTACGGCACAGAAGACCATATGAACATTACTTAAAGTGGTTGTAAACCTTCTCATATACCCGGTGAAGTGAATAGCCTCAGGTGATACACAGAGATGAAACAAATCCTCCTACATAAGTTTTACTTTAACTGCAGTCTTCTCTTCTCTACAACCCTTCAAAGTGATAAAAATCCTTATGTATCTGTGAGTAGTACAGAGAAGGCAGTGGAGAACTGCAGTTACAACTCTTTTACACTGTGTGAGAGCTGATTGGAGGAAAGAAACCCCCCCCCCCCCCCCTCCACATAGGCAAAGGAATCGAAGGAACATGCAGAGCTTTTTTCTGAATAGACAAGCTGTGTGCTTTTCTCCCTCCCAGACACAGATTTTAGCTCATGTTATCTCATGTGTCGGGAAAACTTCTCAGAAGTGACTCATGCTGATAACAGAGGAACAAAACACCAGAGAGAAACCACACTTAGAGCTTTGGAGAGAGCCAAACACTATAGATATATGTGCTTAATTCAAAATTTAATGACTGGGGTTTACAACCACTTTAAGATTTTTTTTTTTTTTAAATCCAACAAACTGTTTATTGAATAAGAAAAGAGGTGTACAAAGGTTGTGAGCAATACACAAAACACCAGTGCGTGATGTTACAAACAACAGTTTGTAATCCAGTCAGAAAATGTTCTAAGAACAATTATACCAGTGTGCTACTATGTGTAGAACCGGAATGCAGACACATTCGGGGATAATGGAAAACTCACAGTAATCCATATTTACTGATAAACAGTGAAGGAGGTAACTTATACAAACGATTAACACTCAATGGTTACTGGTTCTTTCTCTGTGGAAGCTAGGTCTAACCAATGAGCCCAGATCTTATGGTATTAGCTGGGCATTTTATGTGTATATAAATGACCTTGTGTATATAGGGCAAAGATAGATTAACAGCTGCCACCCATTCCCAGACTGTAGGTAGAGAGAGCCCATATAACCCCAATCCATTTATCTGGATATTTTTTACTTTTAATTCCTATGTTTACTATTGCTTATGTCTATTTTATTATATCTTTTCTGTGAATGTTTTAATTTTTTATTTTCATTAAAACAATATTTAAAAATCATTAACTTGAAACTGAATGCTCTAATCAGAAATGAAAGAACTTTTGCCTCTGTGCAAAGCTACTGTGGTTTGTGATTCTGTTACATTCCTGTCTGGGCATGGCAGCGAGTGTTACAGACATTTCCTAAAGGTCAGAATTGCAACAGTGGATGCTGTGAATAGTATGTGTTTCTGTTAAAACATGTAGTGGTGGCTACTGTGTGTGTAAAAAGTTAAAGTGGTTGTAAAATCTCAAGGTTTTTCACCTTAATGCATTCTATGCATTAATAAGGTGAAAAAACTTTTTTTGTCTTGTGTTCGCGGCATAAGACTTTTACTTACCTGCGCCTGATCCATTTCAGAAATGGGCACGAGCCAAGCTGCTTCAGCCGCATTCTCTCGCCTCATTGGACAGATTGATAACAGCGGCAGCCAGTGGGGGCTAAGTCCTGCCGTCTGTGTAAATGGATACAGCAGTGGGACTCAGGAATACGCCCGCATGGGTGCCCCCATGGAAAGCGGCTCTGTGGGGCCACCTGATGGAGGGGAGGAGCCGGGAGCGCCGACGGGGCACCCCAAAAGAGGAGGATCAGGCTGCTCTGTGCAAAACCCCTGCACAGAGCAAATAAGTATAACATGTTTGTAAAGGTTTGCTTTTTTTCATAAAAATAACAAACACTTTAACTGCATAGTTAACCTACCCCAGTGACGATGACTGCCTGCTGATGCTTAGAATGTTGTCTCAGAGCAGGAGAATTTCTGCACAGGGTGGGATAGGAGACACATTCCACACCCTTTATCAGTGATTGACAATGCTGAACTGGAAAAGAAAGTCAGGACAAAAAGTATGGGAATCCTAAAGTCACACCTTTTGAAATCGTCATAAGGTCTGCCCAATCACTAGCAGCCATGCATGTACACTGGAGTTTTATTATCCCAGGATTGGCATGAGATCCCGAGAGTGTACACTGTAGTGTTTTTGAGCAAAATAAAATGCTAACAGATGAATAGAGTTTTTTGGCAGAAGAGACATTCAAAGTCTCTTCTACCAAAAAGAAACCCTTTCTGATAGCAAATTGAACTTTTCAACTTTAGTTACACTTTAGAGGCATATCTAAAGAGCTTTTGTTATCCTGAATTTTAGTATCTTCAACTAGTTAACTAGTTGAAGATCGCTAGAATCATAACCTGTTGCATTTCTTGAGTGTAGCCAGCATTAGTGTAATAGCACAGTAAGGAATGATTACTGAATCATACCTATTTACATTGTATTCCATTGAATGTCAGTGGGTTAACTCAGCTTTATGCATCTCTTATGGACTTCATCAGTGAAACCTCTCTGTTTCTGCCATTTTGCTTTATTGTTCCAACGTCAAGAAGACTAATGCCATGTACACACGGTCCGACATTCCGACAACAAAAATCTGATTTTTTCCGACGGATTTTGTCCAAAACTGGTGTTGTATACACACGGTCGGACAAAGTTGCCGGAAAATCCGATCTTTCGGAATGTGGTGACGTTCGTTGCGTACGACTGGACTACGTAGAGGCTAGTAGCCAATAGCTTTGGTCTCGTAATTTGATCTGAGCATGTGTGGCACTTTGTCTGTCGGAATTCTCTACAAACGATCGGAAAAAGTCTGATCATATTTTTTGGCGGAAAATTTTAGATCCTGCTCTCAATTTTTTTCTGTCTGAATTTCCGACGGAAAAAGTCCAATAGAGCCCACACACAATCGGATTTTCCGACAATATAATCCGATCTGACTTTTTCTATCGGAATATCCGACCGTGTGTACGGGGCATAAGACTTTTTTTTTTAAAGACTCTGGCAGGACAGTGCAGGAATTCAAGGGCAGAGATCTCATTGGTGGAGTCCCTAGAGATATTAGGTTCATTTATTAATATGTCTCAAATAAGAATTACCTGTCTTTCGTTAGAAAAATGCCATTAATTTCAATCCTTTTCTATAAAACAGTTGGAAAGTTAGAGAAATAATCTACTTGATGTGTAACAACGCAAAAATTGATAAATGAGGATAACAATTTGGAGGGTGACTCTGTCCACCTGTATTCACCAATTTATCTTTTGAAAGCCCCCCCTGGTCACTCAAGGTATCAAATCCAAATGTATTCCATTTATAAACTGCTAATGCTGTTAAAGGAAATGCTGCAGCTGAGTTAACATCTGCTCAGTTTACCTGAATCTGACTTTTGTGCAATGCATGGCAACCAAGGTTAGGGTTGCCTGGTGCGCTAGAGTTATGTTTGAGAATGCACTGGGCATAATGAGTGTGCCCCTTTAGGTATACCAGTGATTTATTTTAAGTTTTAATTTTAAAATTACATAAGACCAACCCCCCCCCCCCCCTCATGTCCATTTGTCTTCAGTTCCTGTTCCACAGGCACAACACAACAGAAAGTATGAAGAGATCGCTATAAAATGAGGGGAAATGCCTAAAAGGGGTTTCAATGCTCTATCCAGGACTATATATATTGGCTTTAGATATACTTTGGTTGCTACAGGTACACATAAATTATAACTAAATCTGGGTAATAGAAAGAAAGTGCTCTTTCTTTGCATGAATTGCTAATTGATAGTTTAAGGCTCCACTCACACCTGAGCGTAGCAATTTTCTAGCTTTTTATAGGCATTTATTTAAAGCGTTTTTGCCGCTTTTTACATTTGCACGATGCTAGAATTGTGTACCCTGTAGCGGCATCTCCAGGCCATTCAAACTACTTAACGTGTGCGCTTTCATTCTCTAGCTGTAGCAGCTGATCTCAGCCAGAGAAGGAGAGATTGCACAGTTTTTTTTTTTTTTTATTGAAAAGCCAGTTCCGTGTGAAACACACCCAAAAACTCCACCCGGTGCCAAAAAAAGTGCACACACATAAAGAGTGACACAAAACGTGCAACGGGTGTAACACTTGTCCTCTACATGGAAGGACCTTAACCCTGATCCCCCGGGGCGTTAGGCTCCAGACGGGGACTGAGGTACTTTCACTGGGACCATCTGGCCGAAACCAGGCGGTCCCCCTTTCTCTGGAGGGTCTGCCGAAACAGACCCACCCAAGTACTAGGTGGGGCTCCCCCGAAGGGAGACCCCATGAGAGAAGGTGGACTAAGCCAGAAGGCCATGACCACCTCCATCCCAAGACGTTCAGGGCAGGCCCGAGGACCTACACCCTACTAATCACACAGTGACAAAACGTGATACACATCAAACAAAAAAATACATAAAAGTGACAAACAGGGGATAAATAAAAAGAAAGTGGGGAGAAGGAAGGTGGGAGAGTGAGTAGAAAGTGACCATTGTGCAATACAATGGCCGGCCCTCCGGCCAGGAATAAAAAATGTTCCCTGGTCCTAGCCAAAAGGCTCGGCCCTAGAGGCAGGTGTGAAAAACGTGTGTAGTGGTGAAAGTGACCATGGTGCCATAAATCAAAGTGGTTACCCACAGTGAGTATATGACACCCCTGAACTGCCACTTCAGGGGCACAATCACCACTGGCTTTTCAACGTGCAGCCCTGACCCACAGCCAAGACCACAACAGCCCCCACCCCAGCCAGGAAGGAATGGAGATCTGGAAGCTTAGTGTGTGCCCCGAGGACAAAAAGACTCCACCATCGCTCCGTCACTCCCTCCTAATTACATCAGGAAGTACTAACCGCTCCCCCCCGACTCACAAAGGGGAGCATGTGTTCCTTCCCAGCAACTGACCGGAGCTAGAGCTGCCACAATCCAGACCAGAAGGCCAGGGACTCGGCCCTTCAGCGCCAACCCAGTGGTTCTCCATCCCCATCAGAAGGCTTCCCTTTCGGCTACAAACCGCTCCAGGTCACCTTTACACCAGCAGGCTTTTGCATAGCAACCGCCACCCCTGCTCCACCTCGCCGTAGAACAGGGACGGAAGCAAGCGCCACCTCCTGGCAACTGATAAGAACAGATACTACACTTGATCTTAGCCAAAAGGCCGGAGAGATTGCACAGTTTTTTTTTTTTGAAAGCCTGTGGCGTGCAAAACACACTCAAAAACTCACCCGGTGCATAAAAAATGTGCACAACATAAAGAGGTGCGACAAAAAAGTGCAACGGGTACACAAGACCTCTAAAATCAGAGGACCTTGTCCTGAATCCCCCGGGGCGTTAGGCTCCTGACAGGGACAAGGACCGTAAAACTTGGTCTTCCTGGCCGAAACCAGTCAGACCCCGTTCTCTGGAAGGTCTGCCGAAACAGACCCACCCAAATACTAGGTGAGGCTCTCCCGAAGAGAGACCCCAACCCTATGAGAGAGGGCGAACTAAGCCAGAAGGCCATGTCCACCCCCTCCCTGACGTTCAGGACAGGCCCTGGGACCTGTGACCCTACTAATCACACGTGCTAAACCGTGTACAAACATAAAAATACAAAAAACAACGTGACACACAAACAAAGGAATAAATAAAATAAAGTGGGGGAAGGGATAGTGGAGAGGAGAGTGAAAGAAGTGGCCATTGTGTGAAACAATGACCAGGCCCTCCGGCCAGGAATAAAAAATTCCTCTGGTCCCAGCCAAAAGGCCCGGCCCAAGAGGCAGGTGCTAAAAAAGCGTGATATGGTGCAGTGACCGTGGTGCCATAAATCAATGTGTCCCTCACACACAGTGATCGTTTGGCACCCCTGGACTGCCACTCCAGGGGCACATACTCCATAGGCTTTCAAGACCGCCCTGGCCAACGGTCCGGACCACAGCAGCCCCCACCACAGACAGGAAGGTCTAGAGATCAGGGAGCTTGGGGAGAGCCTGCCCACCAACAGGTTCACCGTCGCTACCCATCACTCCCTCCTAATCACAATCGGGAAATACTAACCGATCCTCCCCCTCCAGATAGGGATTCACGGCGTTCTGTTACCCGAAAGACTGTCTGGGGCTAGAGCCACCCCAATCCAGGCCAGAAGGCCAGGTAACTCGACCCCTTGGCGCCGACCGTGGCAGCACCCATCCTCACCAGGAGTACCCTTCCAGTACGGCTCAGACTCAGGCCATACGCTGCCACACCAATTCCAGTGTACCCAGCGTGCCCCTCCAGAAACCGTACCTTCCAGGCACTAATTACGCCATCGGAGAGCGAGCCTGACACCCTCTCTATAGGGCCAGAAACATCGCCTCCTTTGGCAACTGATAAGAACAGATACTACACTTGATCTTAGCCAAAAGGCCGAGAAGCCTTGCACAGTTTGGACAGCCGAGGGGGGTGGGGGGCATGCACAACTGTAGCGTCCAGCCCACCCTTTGATCCCCCTTCATTCTGTCTTGGGTCACTTGTGGAGAGGCCTTCCCACGGCTGCATGTTTAATAAGGGCAGGTGCAGAATTGAAGAAGTCACATGATTGGGTGACGCAATGGGTTGGAAGGAGCCAGGGGCATCATGCCACAACCAGAAAGAGTGGAACGCCATCTTGGGAGGTACCAACTGGCTATGCATCTTAATGGGAAACACAGCCTAATAATCTGAAGTTACAGTGCACTGTTTTATGTGAGTGAATTTTATATGATTATTAATTATTTTTGAGTGAGCAGTGGTAATCTTTGTTTGGATGGATGGACATGGATTGAGATTTTGGGGATCTGCAGAAGGAAAGACCGTGGTTAAAAGACCCCATTTAAAGCGGAAGGCGCATTAGACCTATATGTTTGGGTCAGATTAAGAAGGTGAGTGCATAAGATTGTTGGTTAACGGGATTAAACTGTATATGGTGGTTTGAAGGACACTATTGCATGTGGAGAAGAGGCACAGCGTGGATTTAAAGGAGAAGTACAGTCAAAGTTCTCTTGGCTGTATTTCTCCTGTGGATCACAGGAGTGCAGTTCGTTCGACCCGTTTTCAGTAGACAGCGGGCTGACGTCACAGAGCCAGTCCAGGCTTGGGCAAGATTGTGACAATGAAGTTGGGATCTGCCCACATGCCTGGATCAGCACTTGTCTCAGCCTCTCAGTGACCTGCTGAGAGCCTGAGCCGGCCGCTCCTGTCCCCTCCACAGCCCAGCTCTCCAGTGAGCATGGGGCGCGGGGCAGAATGCTGGTGACTGATGTTTTAATGATCACTATGGTGGTGGACAGTGCAGAATGACATCAGGATTAACATATCACATCACTTGTGGACTGTTTTCAAATCTATTTGAATCATTTTTATTAGTTTAATATGATTGATTAGCGCAACCTATATTATGTTTATATTTTTTATATAAAATATGCTGAGATAATTTATTATTTGGAAGTATTATATTGCACAGTGATTTTTCGGAAAGGAGGTATTGGTGTACACAGGAATACACTTAGGATTTGATTTACTAAAACTGGAGAGTGCAACATCCGATGCAGGTGTGCATGGCAGCCAATCAGCTTCTAAATTCAGCTTGTTTAACCGCTTGTCGACCAACCGCCACAGTTTTACTGCGGCAGAATGACACGGCTGGGCGAAACGATGTTATGTCATGTCGCTTCGCCACTTGGTCACTAGGGGTGTGCGCTGCCGGTGGCGCATCCGCCCGCAGCGTGTGCCCGACCCTGATGCGAGTGCCCGGCAGGCGTGATGACCTCTCCTCCTAGACAGTCCCATCCCCCCCACAGTTAGAAACACACATAGGGAACACAGTTAACCCCTTGATCGCCCCCTAGTGTTAACCCCTTCCTTGCCAGTGACATTTACACAGTAATCAGTGCATTTTTATAGCACTGATCGCTGTATAATTGTCAATGTTTCAAAAATGTGTCAAAAGTGTCCGATGTGCCCGCCATAATGTGGCAGTCCTGATAAAAATCACAGACCACCACCATTACTAGTAAAAAAAGAATAAAAATGCAAAAAAACTATCCCCTATTTTGTAGACGCTATAAATTTTGCGCAAAACAATCAATATACGCTTATTGCTAATTTATTTTTATTTTTTTACCAAAAATATATAGAAGAATACATATCGGCCTAAACTGAGGTAAAAAAAAAAATTGTTTTTTTGATAAAAAGTGTGGGATATTTATTATAGCAAAAAGTAAAAGATAGTCGGATAGTCGAAGCGAACGTCGGGCAAGTTTGAACCGACCCTTACAGCAACATTTACAGTAAGTTGTCATAATTGTGCTAGTTTTTTGAAAAAGTGCTGGTATGTACTGTTCAGGTTATATGCAATGACAAAGGGGGCTTTTTAGAGAAAGTGAACTAATGCACACGGTCGGACTTTCCGGCTGAAAAAGTCTGATGGGAGCTTTTCATCGGATATTCCGACCGTGTATATGCCTCATCGGACTTTTACCATCGAAAATTCAGACGGACTTAGATAGAGAACATGTTCTAAATTTTTCCAACTGAAAAAATTTTGAGCGGAAAAACCACTCGTCTGTATGCTGTTCCGACGCACCAAAAATCACGCATGCTGTGAAGCAAGTAAGAGACGGACGCTATTGGCTACTGGCTATTGAACTTCCGTTTTCTAGTCCCGTCATACGTGTTGTACGTCACCGCGTTCTGGATGGTCGGAATTTGATGTGACCGTGTGTAGGCAAGACAGCTTGAGCGGAATTCCGTCGAAAAAACCTTCAGAGTTTATTCCGTCGGCAAAACCGGTCGTGTGTACAGGGCATAACACTTTAAGGATCAATGCACACGGCAATCAAAACTCTATGTAAGTTTAGAAAAATGGTGAACTTTACAAACATAATCTTTTAACCTCCCTGGCGGTATGATACTTTCTGATTTTAGGTGCTGAAAGCGGTACAATTATTTTGCATGGAAATTTAGCGGTTTATATTGTAGGCCTGAAATTCTTAGGAATAACTCACTTAAATCTGTCTAAACCAGAGTCTAGTAGACATCCCGGGTATGATAAAGTTTGAAACACAAAATCATAAATTATAATATAATAAATAACTATTAAAATTATTCAATAATGTAATCAAATCAAAAACACTGAAATTTGCTCAGTTGCAGAATTGTCGCTGTCATTAGATTTAGTGTTTGATGATGACTTTCCCCACAAATCACTATCGCTCAATTCTGGAAGTGATTCTAATTTATTATCGCTGTTTTCTAGCTGGTCCAAAATCACTTTTGACATAAAGGGACACTTTTTGGTTGCTATGGACAATCTCCAAATTCCAGGCAGAAAAAACAGTATTTATAATATAAAAGTGCACGCAGGGCACTGGACAGACTACTAGAGACAAAGGGGATGTGTCATTTTTATAAAGTACTGTAATCTGTAAGATTACAGTACTGTATGTGTTGTGTGTTTTTACTTTTTTGAATTTGGTGCCGATCTCCGCTCCCGTGCATCGCAACGTCGCAGGGAATGGAGCTCAGCGGCACTCGGGCACTGGTTGAATCGAGCGGAGGAGCTCGCACACACAGCGGGGAGACATCGCAGGATCCAGGGCACAAGGTAAGTAACTCTCCCTGTATCCTGCAATGCGATCCAGAGGCTCGGGGTTACTGCTAATGGTACTGAATCACCAGAGCGCCAGAGCCGCGATACCCGGAAGTAACTCCCCGGAAAGATGTTGGCCGCAGGAGCTGTGAACGAGGACCGATGCGGCGGCTTCCATCTCAGGTAATGCTAGGCATACGAGCTCATTATGCCTTTGTCTTGCAGGGTTTTTTTTGGGGGGGGGGGGGGGGATTTTTTTAAAGGGTTTACAACCACTTTAAGTTGTTAGTGTTCTGAAAGCCAGTTCGCTCAGGAGTTGAGTTAATTCACCTTTCCTTGATCAGTGTCCACTCTGGCCTCTCTTAATGCTTTCTTATGCTTCAATGACAATATTCCCCCTAAAGTATATGTTATGTGTAATGGTTGTTACCCTGACACTGATTAGCATCAGTTAGTTAAGTTTAATTATACTGAAGGACAAATTATTGCCAAACAACTCATACATATACAAGAGTCATTAGCTTTTGTAGTGCAGTCATCTCCAGGCCCAGTATTATATTTGTGTACCTTGTACATGTGCTATCAACAAGGCTAATTAACCTTTTGATTTAAAAACAAAAGCATCATTATCACAAACACGGCAAATAATCCTTCACACAACATAAGTTCCGGCAAGCTCAAGTGGAATGAGTTGTGTTTACCTCATTCATTTTCTTACATAATTGCCGCGTGTATTAATTGTTTAATTTCAGATGCACTTGTACTCGTGAAGGTTAAGGGATGCACACTGCTTAAATGCGCTCTTATCCATCTGTTCATCCGATAAGAGGCACGCTTTTATTTTTCAGCTCGCAAAGAGCTTTCTGTACAAGTCAATGGCAGTAAATGGTGTGACAGCGTTTACAACTCAATTGTCACTTGTGATGGCCATAGGGCTGCGAGCCTCAAGAGAGCGATCTTGTCTGAAAGGGTACTCGGGAGATTATCACAGTGTAGAAATTGTCATGATTTGTTTTTTTTGTAGTCTGGACATCTGTCCAGGGAGGGAGGGTTGGTACAAAACATGTCTAAGCTGGAGGATACAACATTTTGACTTAACTTGAAAACAGTAAATTAATGCAGGCAAATGTGACAGCACGGTGATGTATGCAAAACAAAAGATGGAGGTTGGACTGTTATCGCAACTTGTTAATACTGTATATATATATGATACCAAACCATAGATACAGTGTGATTGAAAGAAAAACTTGTGAACCTTTTAGTAACTTTATTTTGCATGAATACATTACAAATGCAATCACAATATACACTCACTTATTAGGTACACCTTGCTAGTACCGGGTGTGACCCCCTTTTTCCTTCAGAACCACCTTCATTCTTGGTGGCATAGATTCAACAAGGTGTTGGAAACATTCTTCAGAGATTTTGTTCCATATTGACATGATAACATCACGCAGTTGCTGCAGATTTGTCGGTTGCACATCCATAATGCGTATCTCCTGTTTCACTACATCCCAAAGGTGCTCTATTGGATTGGGATCTGGTGACTGTGGAGGCCATTGGAGTACAGTGACCTCATTGTCATATTCAAGAAACCAGTGGTGAGATGATTTAAGCTTTATAACACGTTGCATTTATCCTGCTGGAAGGAGCCATCGGAAGATGGGGACACTGTAGTCATAAAGGGATGGACATGGTCAGCAACAATACTCGGGTAGGCTGTGGCGTTTAAACAAAACCAGTCTGCCCATTCTCCTCTGACCTCCGACATCAACAAGACATTTTCGTCCACACTGGATATTGCCTTTTTTTCAGACCATTCTCTGTAAACCCTACAGATGGTTGTGCGTAAAAATCCCAGTAGATCAGTTTTTAAAATGCTCAGACCAGCCCGTCTGGCACCAACAATCATGCCACTTTTAAATTCACTTAAACCCCCTTTTTTTCCCATCCTGATGCTCAGTTGGAACTTCAGCAAGTCATATTTACCACTTCTAGATGCCTAAATGCATTGAGTTGCTGGCATGTGATTGACTGATTAGCCAATCAATTAAACAGGTGTACCTAATAAAGTGACCGGTGAGTGGAGATTACCAGTTTACAATTTAAAGAGGCAAATAAAAAAAATAAAAGCTCATCAATATCAAATAAAAAGCAGTCCTTGGACTCCAATCCAGTGATTTTGCCTTAGCTGAGATATCGGTTTTCTGTAGGCATAAGTAAAGTAGAAAAACAAAATGGAATGCGAGCACACCTAGTGCATTACCAATGATAATCTAATGAATAAATAAATCATAAATAGTGGGTACGGTTTTGCCGTCGTCGGAATAAACTCTGAAGGTTTTTTCGACGGAATTCCGCTCAAGCTGTCTTGCAGGCATACAGTCACACCAAATTCCGACCATCCAGAACGCAGTGGCGTACAACACGTACGACGGGACTAGAAAACGGAAGTTCATATCCAGTAGCCAATAGCTTCTGTCTCGTACTTGCTTCAGAGCATGCATGATTTTTGGTGTGTCGGAACAGCATACAAACGAGCATTTTTTCTGCTCGAAATGTTTTCCTTCGGAAAAATTTAGAACATGTTCTCTATCTAAGTCCGTCTGAATTTTCGATGGAAAAAGTCAGATGGGGAATACACAGGGTCAGAATATCCGATGAAAAGCTCCCATCTGACTTTTTCTGTCGGAATGTCCGACCGCGTGTACACGGCATTAGCGTTTAACTGTTGTAGGGTCTTGTCTATATTCCTATCATACACGTTCCTGGGAAAACAAGGCTTATCAATGGTGGGTGCTGTAGAGATTACCAACTGGATCCTGGAAACATCAAGAAAGTGTACATATTTGCCAGCACACCAAGGATCTACAATCACCGTCCAAAAGTTTTTATTACAGAGAGATCATATCACAAAGACAAATGCAATGTTTCGGAGTCGCGCAGGACCCCTTCATCAAGCATGTGATGACGAAGGAGTGCTACGCCACTCCAAAACAATGCACTTGTGTTTGTGATGTGATCTCTGTGCAATAAAAACCTTTGGATGGGGATTGTAGATCTTTGGTGTACTGGCGGATATGTACACTTTAACTGTTGTAGAGGTCTCCAGGATAGTGTACAATGTCTGGCAGAGCTGTGTACTGTAAATATCAGGAATACAAATCCATAGGCAGGTAATACAGCTCTTTTTATATGTTTTTCATCTGAGTATTATGCTAATGGACTGTAGTTCAGGTTTAAAGTGATTGAAAAGGTATTTTTTTTTTAAATAACAAAGCTATTATACTTAAGCCCCATACACACGCGCGGATTATCCGAGGACCAGGTCCGTCAGACCATGTCCGTCATACTTTGTCTGATGTTGGTTTTGCGTACACACGGTCGGACAAAGTTGTCGGAAAATCCGATCATTCTGAACGTGGTGACGTTTGTTGCCTACGACGGGACTACGTAGAGGCTAGTAGCCAATAGCTTTGGTCTTGTAATGTGATCTGAGCATGCGTAGCACTTTGTCCGGTCGGAATTCGCTACACACGATCGGATTTGGTGTGATCGGACTTTGTTGTCAAAAAATCTATCCAGCAGGAGATAGGACTTTGTCCGTCAGACAATCTGATGGAAACTGTCCGATGGTGCATACACACGGTCTGATTTTCCGACAATATTGTCCGATAGGACAGAATCCATCGGAAAATCCTACCGTGTGTATGGGGCTTTACTTGCTCTGTGCAGTGATTTTGCACAGAGCAGCCTGGATCCTCCTCTTCTCAGGTCCCCAGCCTGTGCTCTAGGCTCGTGCCCCCATAGCAAACCACTTACTATGGGGGCACTCAAACAGGCTCGCTCCTGTGATGCACTTTGTGCAGAGTGGATAAAAATCCAATGATTTAAAAAAAAAAAATCCAAAATCGTATTTATTTATTTTTTGATTTAAATCAGTTTTTTCTTTTGATTTTTATTAAATTTATTTTAATAAAATACTTTTGTAATAAAAATCTATCTAAAGATAGTTTTTTATTTAAGATACAGTAGCCTCCCTGGCGGGATGATTATGTTAGATTTTTGAATCTCAAAGCAGTACATTGTTTTGCATAGAAATTCAAAGTTTTTGTATTGTAGGCCTGTAATTCTTAGTAATAACACATTTAAATCTGTCCAAACAAGAGTCTAGTAGACATCCCGGGTATGAAAGTTTGAAACACAAAATTATAATATAATAAATAAATATAAATAATTATAAAAAATAATAATATAATAATAATAAAATGAATTTCCCCACGATTCACTATCGCTCAATTCTGCAAATGTTCTAATTTACTATTGCTTTTTTCTTGCTGGTCTAAAACCGCTTTTGTCGTAAAGGGACACTTTTTGGTTGCCATGGACAATCTCAAGTTTCCAGGCAGAAAGAACAGTATATATAATATAAAACTGCATGCAGGGCATTGGACAAAGCACTAGGGACAAAAGTGATGTGAAATGATTTCATACAGCAATGTAATGTGTAAGATTACAGTGTGCTGTATGTGTTATGTTTTGTGTACTTTTTGAATTTACCGCTATATTTAAATTTTTGGTAAAATCATTCAATGAATTCAAGCTCTGCAAGCTGAGATAACATGCACTGCATTGATGTATTCACACAATTTCACAGTAACCATGAGATAAAACAAAGTTCAGGAATATTCCTTTATCCCATTGTTTTGCAAATCTATGTACACTACAAACTGTATGATTGAATCGGTTCTGATATCGCTGGTTTACTAACCTGACAGGAAACCTTCATTTTGTTTGCAAACATTAAAGATTCTAACTACCAGCAAGAATAATTCCTTACTTTTAAAGAGCACCTGTCGTTTCAGATCCATCATGGCAGCGCCTGTTAGCGGGCATCCACTCACCTGCTGCCGCCATGTCCCTCGCCTTGTTGTGTCACTGCCGCATCACCAGCCAACCCAATAAAGTGAATGGGACTGTCGGTGAGTCAACAGTGGGTCAGAGGAGAAGCCGTTGTGGGACAGAGATGACAGTTGCTCTTTAAAAATTATGATTTAAGTCGAGTTGATTTAAATCAATCAAGCCTTTTTACTAGAGATTTAAACCAAATCCACCCTGGCTTTGTGTGTCCATTGACACACACAACGCCTCCTGCTTCCTCCTCAGTGGCTGTGATTTAAAAGCAGCAGGATTCCGATGGCTCCCACTGCTGGGTCTGAGCCAGTGAGGAGAGAGAGAGAGCAGCGATCCTGCTCTCGTGCACAAGGCTGGATCAATGTCAGGCTCAGTTAAAGTGGTTACAATAAGGCTTACCTATAGGAACTGTAAATATCTCCTAAACTTGCACAGTTTACTATATAGGCAGCTGATGATGACATTGTCGCATGCGCTCTGAAGGAACAGTGCTCTGAAGAATTCTGTGCCGCAAACGGCAGCTCCCCTGCGCATGCACCAGTCACACAGCTGCATTCCGCGGAACCGGAAGAAAGATGGGTGAAGATGGAAGCGGCCTCCAGCGATGCAATGCTTCCTTTTCAGGTAAGTTTCACATAATGTGCTAGTTTGCGATGCATCCTAGCACATATTGGCTTTACCTTGCAGGTCTGGGGAAAAAAAAAAAAAAAGCAATGCAGCGGTTTAATTAAAAAGGAGGGTGGGGGGTGGATGAGTACAGGCTGTGTAGCGCCAATAACCCTGTGCAGGGCGGCTTTGGATTTCTGGGTTTACCAATTACCTCCTCCTTGTAGCTCGTCGTTCGTTGTCTAGGGGTTCCCAGGGTTAGTACCCAATAATTGTTGAGACTGACACTCAAAGTCCTTTTGAGGATTTTTATTTGCAAAAAAATGTTAAACATAACACAGTCTCTCAGTTGGGAATAGAGGGTATGGGTGATAAAGCTCAGGAACGATAGAACTGCTGACATCAAATAAATGTCTCTTTAGATGATCCAGAGAGTAGCCACTCGCAACTGGACACTTCACTGTCGGATAAACCCTGGTTTGTAGATCTAGCACCCAACAAGTTATTCAGAATTAGCAAAGTCTCTGCCACAGACTAGGTTGTGACCGAAGGATGGATAAGAAACTTTTCCTATGGTACCTCTCTCAGCTGATCCGGCGATACTGTAGGAAATGCGGATTCAACTAGTGTCCATACATCTCAGCTCTCAGGCTACCGAGCAGACAGTCTTGTGCGTGGCCCTCCTCCGAAGAGTCCTCCCCTGCTCGCTTGTAAAAGTTGCTGTGCCTCTCCAATCCTGAGAGTACACGCTTCAGAATCCTCCTTCAGTTACTGCGCCTCAAATTAGCCAGTTCCGGATGGATGGATCCCCACCCCAGACCATGAGGGCCTCTGGGGCTGGTCAGGGTGAACAGGCTGACGGGGGCAGTAGACACTCCTGGGTCCGGGACCCCTGCGGTGGCTGGTCCGGACCAGAACCAGGAATCAAAGAGCAAGCCGAACCCTGAACACGTGACATCAGCATCTTAAATACCCTTCCCGGAATACACAGCGGGGCCAGACGCGCCCACTGATTGGCTCCGGGAAAGATTGGTACCTAATGCGTCCAACCAGACTGCGTTCTCTGTGCTCACCTCACCTATGACCAGGCAGAACTCTAGTACAGCCCAGCCAAACTGATGCCAAAGTAATGACCTAGAACAATTAACCCCCAGAACTCAGTTACAGTTCTGGAAAAAACGAAATTTACAGAATAGCGCACACTTAGAAAAAGTGTCGGCGTTACACATGCATTAAGGTATAAAAAAAACTTCTGCCTTTAGACCCACTTTAGGTGTTTACACTGGAGTAAAATAAGTTATAGAACAAAAATAAACATTTTCTATTGCTATCTATGTATGGCATAATATAACAAATCATACATATACTTAAAGCGGTTGTATACCCGTTTTTTTTTTTTGTACACTACCTGCAAGACAAAGTCATAATGAGCTAGTATGGCTAGCATACTAGCTCATTATGCATCACTTACCTTAGATCGGGGCCCCCGACGCCGTCCTCTTCTCCCCCTCCGGCCGTATCCATCTCTCCACAGGTACCCTTCCGGGTATCGCCGCTCTGGCCAATCTTAGCGCCGCTGCGGCGCTGTGATTGGCCAGAGCGGCGAGGACGTCGCTCCACGCATGCGCGCGGGACACTTCAACTGCGGTGAGCCGCAGTTGTGAATGGGGATTAACCCTGTAAATGCACCGTTGTCTACGGCGCGCATGCGCCGTAGACAACGTTGTAAAACGTTCTTTTCAAATATCTCCTAAACCGTGTAGGTTTAGGAGATATTTCTTGTACTTACAGGTAAGCCTTAATCTAGGCTTACCTGTAGGTGCAAGTTGAATTTAAGGGTTTACAACCACTTTAATGCCCTACATGTCATGGTTGTGAATTGTAAAGGGTTAACCCCTTGGCAGGAGCACATTTACAATACGTTGTTGAGCATGGGCTTATTGAAGAAACAGAGAGTGATTGCTTATATAATATAAATGAAAGTACAGGTTTACTAGAGAGTTCAATAAACATGCTTTGTGTAAGACTTTTAGTATTGCTGTTTTTCCAGTTCTATTCTAAATACCTCTCTTCACTCATCTAAGGTTATCAGCATGGTTTTTTAGGTGCCATATTTGTGATAATGGTGTGTACAAAAACAAAAGAATTTCCCTGCACTTAGTGTACAAATGAAAGATTTGTGACAAAACCAATACTTAAAGTGGAGGGCCACCCTAAAAAAAAAAAAGAGCATTAATATTCTTAAAAAAAAAATTTGAAAAAAAAAATATTTTTTTTTACCTTAGCAGAAATCCTTGTTGCTAGGCAGTCTTCCTAATTTGCCTCCTTCCTACTCCGCGGTGATCTTCGGTCTTCTTCGGTCTTCTCTCCTCCTCCATGTTGTCTTCTGGGTAATGGGGCGCGCTGTTTTCTAGAAACTGTGTGTTCCCTAACACAGCGCGTCCCATTCACAAAGCGCCGCGCGACTCACGCATGCGCAGTAGGAAACGGGCAGTGAAGCCGCGAGGCTCTACTGCCTGTTTCCCTTAGTGAGGATGGCAGTGATGGGACCCGAGAGCCGAGGGACATGTCGGCCTCGGCGGCCGACATCGCGGGCGCCCTGGAAAGGTAAGTCTCCTTATTAAAAGTCAGCAGCTACTTTTTTTTTTAGCTGCTGACTAGACATGTGCAATTTGTTTCGTTTTTTTTTTTTCGTTTTTCGTTTTTTTTCGTTATTTTAGTTCATTCGTTTTCGTACGAATGAACGAATCGTTCGAATCGTACGAATCCGAATAACGAATCGTTCGAATTGTACGAATCCGATTAACGAATCGTTCGAATCGAACGGATCCGAAAAACGAAAATCCGAAAAAAACAAATTAGAAACAACGAATGTACTAATGAAGAAAATCCGAAAAACGAAAACGAACGAAAAAATTCGTACATTCGTAACTTTTTTTTGTTGAATTGGTAATTTTCCGTGTCCCTTACAATGGTGCTGCTAAACGTGCTTCGAATGGATTGAACAAAAAAATTCGTACATTCGTAACTTTTTTTTTCGATTCGTAACTTTTTTTTTCGATTCGTAACTTTTTTTTTTTTTTTTTTCGATTACGAATCAACGGAAACGAAAAAACAAAACGAAAAAAAAAAACAAAATTTTTTTTGGAAACGAAAAAAACGAAACGAAAATAAACAAATTTTTTTGTTGTGCACATGTCTACTGCTGACTTTTTAAAAAAAAATCTTCCCGTTGAAACGCGGCTTTAAAGTGGAGTCCACCCCCCCCAGCAAAAAAATTTAAATCAGCAGCTACACATACTGTAGCTGCTGGCTTTTAATATTAGGACACTTACCTGTCCTGGAATCCCGCAATGTCGGCACCCCAGCCGATGTTTCCATCGGCTCTCGGGTGCTGCCACCGCCATTCGTAGTAAGGGAACCCAGCAGTGAAGCCTTACAGCTGGTTCCAGTGGCGGCCTGTGGATGGTAGGTAGGTAGCACTTACCCCATCGCCGGCAGCTTCCCATGCTCGGTGGCAGCCTCACGTGCTCCTAGTCATTACGGCGATGACAGCTTCCATTTCCTCCCTCCTCCACAGCGGAGAATCGGGAGTCGGATTAAGAATCAGTATTTCAAAACCGAACGTTCATTCACTGTTGTAACACACCTGGGTGGGCTCCGAACGCATCCTCTGCGACCCGAGCCCACCCAATTTTAAAGCCTATTAGAGCCTATGGCTCTAATCAGGTGCATAAAAAAAAACCTCAGTCACTGTAATTCATGCACCCGCTGCCTTGAAAGGGACCGGACACATGAATAGGGGGTGGCTGCGGCGGCCATGGATAGATTCATGCTATGCATCCATTATTCATACAGAGGGTGGCGAGGAGAGAGGGGGCAGCGCCTGGGCACCCCTAATGGACAGGCGGCCACTGGCCGGTTCCCTACTGCCATAGGTGTGCGCAGCCAATTGCATTAGTGTGTGCACCCCAAAGCTCAAACACACATGACTTTCTCTGCAGCCTCAGCTGCACTGGACAGTGAATGAATAGGAAGTGCTCTGTGCTGAGCTACTTCCTCTTCACCAGGGCCGGACTGGGAATGAAAACCAGCCCTGGAAAAAATTTCATACCAGCCCCACAGCATTATTATACCAGCCCAACAGCATAACGTCATTATTTTCTTGTTCATAAAAGGGAAAACCAGACATTTTAAAGCACATTTGAAGAGTGCATTATATATAGATAAGACACATATAAAAGCACATAGGGCTTTTATATATATATATATAAAAGCAAATTATATATAACTATAGTGGCATGATCCCGATGCGCTTGTGTCACCTCGACAATCACAGCCATGATTACATGTGATGTAAATAGAGAGCCGCTTGCTAGGCGATCGGCTCTCCTCTCCTCACACGGAAGTTCTCAGTGAGGAGAGGAGAGCCGATCGCTGCAGCCAGCCAGTGATCAGTGAGTATGAGCTGTTTTTTTTTTTTTACAGCTTTTTACACACTGATCACCAGCCTATTGTCCCCACACAATGTAAACACACAAAGTCCCCAAAATAATGTCCCCACACTCATATCCCTACACAGTAAAAACACCCATCCCCCACATATGTAACAGTAAAATCACATGTCCCAATGATGATCTGCACACATCTATACTGCGCAATACTGCACACTATTATACACTTAACAGGATTTTTTTTTTTTTACCAAAGACATGTAGCAGAATACATTTTGGCTAAGATTTATGAAAAATTTGATTTTATTGGATTTCTTTTAAAATAGAAAGAAGAAAATATTTTTTTTCCAAATTTCTGCTTTTTTTCCGCTTATATCACAAAAAATAAAAAACGGAGTCATGAATAAATACCACCAAAAGAAAGCTCTATTTGTGTGAACAGCATTGCATGACCGCGCAATTGTCATTGAAAGTGCGAGAGCGCTTAAAGCTGAAAATTGGCCTGGGAAGGAAGGGGGCGAAAGTGCCCGTTAATGAACACAAAAAAAAACAAAAAACTGCCTGCACACCATTGCCCTTTACACATGTATGGTATATCAAAATTTAGGAGTTTTTTACTCTGTCCGTAAATGCCAACCTCCTTTTTATAGGGCACACATGTAAATGTAAAACATGGTGGTATTTCCCCACCCAGGAGAAATACAACCGGGCAGTGGCGGTGCATCCATAGAGGGTGCAGGAGCGCTGCCCCCTCTTTCCTGCACCCGTCAACCTTCAATAGATAGATTCATGCATTGCATGAATCTATCTATTGTCGCCGCTGCCACCCCCTTTTCAGGTGTCCGGGCCCTTGCCAGGCACCGGGCATCTAAATTACAGGGGGTGTTTTTGGAAGTGCCTGATTAGAGCCGTCAGCTCTAATAGGCGTCCTGATTAGAGCCATGGGCTCTAATAGGCTTCCAAATTGGTAAACAGCCGTCGCACTGCTGTGCGTTCGCTGCTTACACAGTGCTGTGGTAGGGAATCAAATAAATCGCTTCCCTAACACTGACCCACCTCTCAGCCAATCAGGTGCACCGGGTCTGGTTACCTGTCACCTGATTCTCTGAAGCGACAGGCGCTGTGATTAGATGCCTATCGGGCGTCCAATCATAGCAAAAGAGGACGGGAGAAGACATTAAGGACTTGGAGGAAGCGTGGAGGAATGCGATGACCCGAGACAGGTAAGTGTCGGGCAGGGGGGACACTGGGAGCATCTGATGGGACAAACTGGTGGCAATTGATGGGGCAAACAGGCGGCAATTGATGGTTACAGTGGCTGCATTTGATGGCAGTGGCT
>CM053027.1:69856215-69925685 GCA_028564925.1 Lithobates sylvaticus
GGGGGGAGAGGGGAGAGAGGGGGGGGGGGGGGGGGGAGAGAGAGAGGAGGGAGAGGGGGGAGGGGGGGGGGAGGGAGAGGGGGGGGGAGAGAGGGAGGAGAGGGGGAGAGGGGGGGAGAGAGAGGGGGGAGGGGGAGGAGAGAGGGGGAGGGAGGGGGGGAGAGAGAGGGAGAGGGCAGGTACCTTAATTCTTCTTTCTCCACCATGAGCGGCCGTCCACTTCAAGTTCTCCTATTCTCCTCGTGCAGACTGCAGACTAGTGGGCGGGCCGATGGGGAGGAGAAATCAGCGGTGCTGCGCTGCCGTGCGTGGCGCCGCACGGGCCGAATGAAGGAATCAGCCTTCCTCATGCTCCGCCCCTCAGTCACAGACAGGCATAGATAGGATAGGATAGCATAGCAATGTGGGCGGCGCGGCCGCGGAGATACAGGCAAGCGCCCCCCCCCCCCCCCCCGCACACATAGCAGCCCGTCCACTAATCTTCCCTAACACTAACCCGTGCCAGGATCAATCATTGCAAAGAGCGGCGGGCCGGCGGCCGCCGCTGCTGTTTTTTTTTTTTCCTGACACTGGCGCCGCGGACACTGGCAGACAGAAGCGGCCCCAGGGCACTGAAAGCAGGCGGCCTACCGGGAAATTTCCCGGTATCCCGGTAGGCCAGTCCGGCACTGGTCACACTTTCACTGCTATGCATACTAGCTCATTATGCCTTTGCCTTGCAGGTTACGTTTAACCACTTCAGCCCGGACCAATTGGCAGCCAAAGGACCAGGCACCTTTTTGCAATTCGGCACTGCGTCGCTTTAACTAACAATTGCGCGGTCGTGCGACGTGGCTCCAAAACAAAATTGGACGTCCTTTTTTTCCCACAAATAGAGCTTTCTTTTGGTGGTATTTGACCTGCGGTTTTTATTTTTTGCGCTATAAACAAAAAAGAGCGACAATTTTGAAAAAAAAATGCAATATTTTTTACTTTTTGCTATAATAAATATCCCCAAAAAATATAAAAAAAAAAGTTTAGGCCGATACGTATTCTTTTACATATTTTTGGTAAAAAAAATCGCAATTAAGGATTATTGATTGGTTTGCGCAAAAGTTATAGCATTTACAAAATAGGGGATAGTTTTATGGCATTTTTATTAATATTTTTTTTTTTATTAGTAATGGCGGCGATCAGCGATTTTTATTGTGACTGCGACATTATGGCGGACACATCAGACATTTTTGACACATTTTTGGGACATTTGGCATTTATATAGAAATCAGTGCTATTTAAATAGCACTGATTCCATGTAAATGACAGTTGTAGTTAGGGGGTTAACCACTAGGGGGCGGGGAGGAGTCAGTGTACATAGACCTCTCCCCGTTCTTCAGCTCCGTAACCCGATCGCGGGAGACCAGCGGCGATCGGGTCCGCTGGTCCCGCGGCCGTGGTCACGGAGCTCCCGACCGGGTCGCGCGCGCGCCCCCCGGGCAGGCAAATTAAAGGGGACGTACAGGTACGTGCTTTTGCCTGCCCGTGCCATTCTGTTGACATATCTACAGGAGGCGGTCGGGAAGCGGTTAAAAAAAAAAAAAAAGATGCTTTACTTCCTCTTTAAAGCATGACATGTTATTTACTCATCAACTTTCACACAAAAAATTGGGGTATATAGTGTGGTTTGGTTTTCTTGAATACATTAAAGTATATTTTTTCCCAAAAAAATGCGTTTGCAAAAACACTGCACAAATAATGTATGACATAAAAAAGTTGCAACGATTGCCATTTTATTCCCTAGGGTCTCAGCTAAAAAAAAATGTATAATGTTTGGGAGTTATAAGTAATTTTCTAGAAAAAATACTGATTTAAACTTGTAAACAAAAAGTGCCAAAAAGCCTGGCCTTAAAGTGGCTAATGTACATACAACAACAATGTGTTATTAATAAAATAAATGCAAAAATGTGAAGAAAATTGAGAATAAAAACAATCAAAGATCAATAAAAAGTCCATATATGTAAAATAGAGTTCAAAAAGTCAGAAAGTTGACTATATTGAAGTGCTCTCCCAGTGAATGACACCAGTGCTCTCCCAGTGAATGACACTAGTGCTCATGCGCTCCTTACCAGAGGGAGAGATCTCAATCAACAGAGATCAGTTTCGCTTTCCTGTGATACAGCCACAATATCCCCAATGGCAATGCAGGTTTGATATGGCTCCAGACAGATGGAAAAACAACAACATATAGAGATCATATGCAACTCATGGGGACCCCCCCCCACATTATCTCCAACAGCTACTCAGGTCTGACATGGCTCCATTCATATGACATATGAGGTAAAGACAGAAAAAAAGGCTCAAACTCAAAGTGCAGCAAATATTCAAATCATAAAAATGTAGGTAAATGTGAAAGTCCAAGTATACACTAACCAAGATGATGTCCCAAGCCTAGACTTCCATCCAACGCATTTCCACCACACAGTCATCATCCTTCTCTGTAGTATAATTTATTTTAATATAATAAAGGTGTTGCAAGTATTCCATTTTTTTTTTTTAGCAAATTGGGGAGCATTATAGAGTATGTGTGGTTATGAAAGGATAACCATAACTTCAACCTTTTTGAGATGGGAATGAGGGACACCTATCAGCACAAGTATGCAGGCATAGGACACACCCCTTGTCACACCTCCTTAAAGGAGAATTTTACAAAAAAACAAGATTGGTTAAACCCACAAGTGCTTTTTTTTTACCACTACTATTCCTTTATATTGGCTTTTGGAATTTGCAAATGCAGCAATTTAGAAATCAGATGAAAGGTTTAGCACTGGAAAACTCTTTTTGATAGATAAAAAGTGCATTTTATATACATCTATATAGATCAGAGGAGGAGGAATGAGGGACAAAATCGATGGCACAACTATCAGCCCATCCCCGCATGCCAAGGTTCTAGGTATAGTCCTGGACTCTGAACTCTCCTTCAAGCAACACATCCAATAACTGTCCGAATCCTGCCGCCTCCATCTCCGCAACATCACCAAAATACGCCCCTTTCTAACCAATGACACAACAAAGCTCTTAATTCACTCGCTCGTCATCTCTCGCCTCGACTACTGCAACTCCCTTCTCATTGGCTTACCTCTACATAGTCTATCACCTCTGCAATTCATCATGAATGCTGCTGCCAGACTCATCCACCTTACCAATCACTCTGTGTCTGCCACTCCTCTCTGTCAATCCCTCCTCTGGCTTCCACTCGGCCAAAGAATTAAATTCAAAATACTAACAACTACGTACAAAGACAGTACATGAGGGACAGAGGGACATTGCTCCAAATCAGTGTACAAACAATAATTTTTTTAGTAAAGGCCAGCAAAATGGTTTGCTAGGATTTTAACATTTTAGTTTCAGGTCAACATTGAGAACTGACATTGGCCTATAATTGTTACAAGTAGGCTCTGTCTTTACCATCAGTGGGTACCACCATGATATTCACTCACTTATTCAGGGAAGCCTATCCCATACCCACCTAACAACCCCATCAAATCATTCCCTGCATGTATTACCTTTTGTACCACCACCCCCTCCCTTTAGAATGTAGGCTCTATGAGCAGGGCCTTCCTGTCCCTTCTGTATTGTACTGTAATTTTGCTGTCCCCCCTCTACATTGTAAAGCGCCGCGTAAACTGTTGGCGCTATATAAATCGTGAATAATAATAATATGTGCTTTCAGAAGGTGCTGTGGAGTGAATTATTTGTCTTCCAGGGAATCCAAGGCTGAAAGGAAGGCAGGTGCTCATTTTGGTGCAAATATTTTATACATTGTAATATTGGGTGTGAATATTTCCCAGTTTAACCTGGCTTGGAGCCTGGAAGGAGCCCACCCCTCCTTAAAGGCACAGGGGCTCACTGGGCACTCAGCATAACCACATTGGCAGCAAAGGTGTCCAGTGCATCCCCTCGCTAGCATTTCAACAGTGGGCTCTGTAGCTTACGCATTTATTTGCAAATGTGTGCAGACTAAACCTTTGTTTTTAATGCATACTGTTAGACAGAATAATTTGGTTGGTTGCAGACTGGTCAGTAAGTTGAGCTGGGAATATATACCACCATGTCTGGACTCTATAACTTTTCCTACAGTCTAAATAATATACCATATTTATCGGCTTATAAAACGTACTTTTTCCTCCTGAAAATCAGGGGGAAAATCGTGTGTGCGTGTTATACGCCGATTCCTGCGGTCTCTGAGGGAAGAGGAGGAGCGAGTGTCGCTGGATTACACAGAGCCACGATCTCCTGTGTACTCGGCCCTCAGTCACTCACAGCCACGCCTCCGGGCCCTGCGTTGGGCCACTGTTCTGTCTATCATATGAGCAGGACCAGGAGGCGTGGCTGAGGAGAGACTGAGCGCTGAGTACACAGGAGATCGCGGCTCTGTGCAATCCAACACTGGCGAGGCTGCAATGATGGCAAAGGTGAGGCGGCAGAAGGGCACTGAACAGGCTGCATTGTTGGGCAATTTAGTGGCTGCAGATGGGCACTGAGCAGGGTGCATTGATGTGCAATTTAGAGGCTGCAGATGGGCACTGAGCAGGCTGCACTGTTGGGCAATTTAGTGGCTGCAGATGGGCACTGAGCAGAGTGCATTGATGGGCAATTTAGTGGCTGCAGATGGACACTGAGCAGGCTGTATTGATGGGCAATTTAGAGGCTGCCGATGGGCACTGGTGAGACTGCATTGATGGGCTGTGACCCTTATTTTGCGTCAAAGTTCCTTATTTAAAATGTAAGGTTTTTTTTTTTTCCTGAAACATCCCTCTTCAAATGCGTGTTATACACTGATAAATACAGTACACTGATTTGGGTTATTTTCACCAAGGAAATGTAGCAGAATACATTTGACCTAAATTTATGAAGAAAAATTACTTATTTGAAAAATGTTATAATAGAAACGAAGAAAAAATTTTTTTTTGATTTTTTGGGGTTTTTTTTCAAAATTTTCGGTCTTTTCTTGTTTATTTAGTAACAATTTAAAACCTAGTGGCAATTAAATATAACCATAAGAAAGCTCTATTTGTGTGAAAAAAATGATAAAAATGTCTTATGGGTTATGGGTTGCATGACCGTGTCATTTGTCATTCAAAGTGTGACAGTGCTGAAAGCTGAAAATCGGCCTGGGCAGGAAGGGGGTAAAAGTGTCCAGTATTAAAGCGGTTGACAGCTAAATTAAGTTCTTCAGCTGATATTGGAAGTTTGAATTCTTGGGACATTGGAGTTGATTTACTAAAACTGGAGGGAGTTAAATTTGGTGCAGCTCCGCACCAGGTCCAGTGCTAGAATTACTGCTGTAGCTCTGACATCCACACCAATACTTCACATGTGCGGTGAGATCACCATATACATATGCGTGTGGGACCTACGCATGCGTTAGCTTTTGCGCGTGAGCACGGGTAAACGGGTGTGCTTTAATTTTTTTTATTTTATTTATTTATTTTTTTACACTGTCTCTTTGATCAAATGTATTGCTATCACAAGGGGTGAGCAACATTGCTTATGATAGCACGGGCAGTGACAGTTACTCTTTACTGAGAGATCTGGGGTCTATTAGACTCCAGAACTCTCTTCTGCTCTCAAAAGTTTCTGATCAAACCGAATCACATTGTGGTGTTTGGCAAAATATTTACCATGCTTATAAAATACCTAATCTAAACGTATGTAGATACTCTGAAGCTGTACTAGCAAAATCAAAGATTTGCATTAACCAGGATGAGAGAGGCAAGGTTTCACTCACAACTTTATTGTCAATTGTAGGAGATTTAGCCACGTGTTTCATGCAATACAATAGTATACAATTCCTCTGAATGGTCTAGAGTGGAACCAAATATGGTACACAATGTTCTTGGCTTGCTCCACCATCTAGTATCACCAGTTTTCTTAAGCCTAGAGAGTTTTTTTTATGGAGTCCAAAGAATGAATATACTGTCACATTGTATGACATCACTAATCACCAAATTACATCAGCAAAGCACGACTTGTATACAGAGTTACAGTTGCTCCATTATAGCTCCCACTTAGATTTGAAGCACAGTAAGTATTCAGCCAATTACCCTCAAGAGGAACTTTTCCAACTGCTTTTTCCAGATACAAAAAAAGCTTTTTCCAGTTGTGCTTCTAACATTAAATAAAAAGAAAAGCCCATATTCGATACCATTCCCTCTTTGACATATTGAATTATGCTGTATTGTTCTTTCACTGAAACATTGTGTAATGTCCATTTCTACACCGCATGTAACCAATTCTCTAACATCCTGGCTTATTTGTTGTTTCACTATGCTGCTCATGATGGAGATCAAGTGATTGTCTGAAGATTTGCTTAACGATGTTACCAGTCCACCACTTCTTCTACTATTGGGTGATGTGCTATTCTTTTACTACTCGGGGGCCCCAACCTCTTTTACATGCTTGAGGAGATTGTTATATTTGATAAGAAGAAAAAGAAACTTAAGAAAATTATGATTGCGATCAGGATGAGCAGCTCTATCTTTACCTCTGTAATCAAGGCCTAGTTTGGCAATGCACAGAATTATATTAATAAGCCTCTCTACAATCTGTACTTCCTCATTTTTCTTATTTCTCAGGTTAAAGTAGTGCTCCAGCTCCCCCACGGAAAAAAATTTAAGTCAGTATATTAAGACACTTACCTCTCCTGGAATCCAGGCTCTAGGGTGCTGCCGCTGCCTTTCGCGATGTGCTTTCTGAATGGCTCAGTGGCGGGGGAAGGAGGAAGGAGATGATCTCCGGATGTACATCGCCTCGACGAGCTCCGGCAGAAGTTGGGACGAGTACCTGTCAAAAACAGGTACCCATTCCCCCTACCCCCGTTAGGTGCCAAATCTGGCACTGGAGGGGGGGAGACAGATAAGCGGAGTGGAACTTTTGGGTGGAACTCTGCTTTAACATTATTAGAGTTTCAATGTCTGTGCTATTTTCTGTGGACAAATATACATTTGCTGCCGCCTGATGTTTTGCACATCCCTCATGTTCCCTAATAAATGCATATACAAGTTAATTTCCGGCTTTTTAAGCAGTAACAAGGGTGGAGGGTGGTGATGGGAGGAGGAGATTAGGTGGTTCAACATCAGTCCTTGCTTTTACATTATGCATAGCTCCCAACTGTCCCTGATTTTGAGGGACTGTCCCTCATTTGGAGCAATGTCCCTCTTTCCTCCCTCATTTGTCCCTCATTTTGGTCTGATCTATATACTTGCATATAAAATGCACTTTTTATCTATCAAAAAGTGTTTTCAAGTACTCAACATTTCATCTGATTTCTAAATTGCTGCATTTGTAAATTCCAAAAGCCAATATAAAGGAATAGTAGTGGTAAAAAAAAGCACTTGTGATTTAACCAATCTTGTTTTTTGTACAATTCTCCTTTAAGGGGGCGTGGCAAGGGGTGTGTCTTATGCCTGCATACTTTAGCTGATAAGTGTCCTTCATTCCCATCTCAAAAAGTTGGGCGGTATGCATTATGTACATCACTGCCTAGCAATTAATGTGCAGTGGAAGACAGAGGATCTCAGCCAGACAGCAGCTACCAAACATTTAGTGGTTTGCTGAAGTTGCTGCGCACAGTGGCAGTTGATGGGAATGACATGGCTGGGGTTCCTGGTGGTAGAGAGGCAGGTATGACATTGACAGGAATGACTGTGCAATGATAGACAAAATTAGTAATTAATGGCAGGCCCCCACTAGATACATTTAATGCATTTTTCGGCCATGGTGTAGAACACTCCTCCACTACAATGTTCCCCCTGGCGCTATACTACTGCAGATCCTACTTTGGCATCTGCAGAAAAGACTCACTGAAGCGGCTGATGTCACACAAGTGATTAATCGAATAAGTGAGGCAGCCATCCAGCATAGAGTATGTATAAGATTGGTAAAAACTGTAAAGGCCTTTTTGCATCAGATGTCCATTTTGGAGACGGAGACTCTGCTTTCGGAATTTTTTCAGCTTAAGTTGTCTTTGCCTATATCAGTGGCCTTACCTCTTGGACATATCTCCTTTTTTTGGTGCCTGCTTTGCCCCCTGGTCCCCGGGATAGACATCTCTGTGCCCCAGTGATGCTGGGGTGGCTACACCATTCCTTTTTACTTTTATATATAAGTTATTTTGGCATTTTGTCAACAATATCAAAACTTCTGATGAAGTGAACTGTGTTTCACAAAACGTGTTGAGATTATGATGTCCTTCACCTTCTATATTGTTGGGATGAACTGTATACTATCCATTAAATTAATATTATTTATGTATTAAGGTGTAATCCGTCAAATTGACTCTTCTTTTTCTGGTGCAGTTTTCTGGTTTTAATCTTTTTATCTTGTGATTTGTAATAAATTATGGACTTTGTAGATTTTTTTATTTCATGGTGTGTTGAGACCTCCCTAAAAATCTCTGGGGCAACTCTTTTTGCCTTTTTGCACTTTTCTCAAGTATTATTTGGGATAGAGGTTCTGAGATCCTTGTGGTAGCTGCCATTGCTTTGTATATCTCTACTAACCCCTTTGTGTTATTAAAATGGGTATTGTAGTCTTATTCTAGGGTAACAACACTGCTTCTCCATAGATACAGTAAAGTAAGCGAGCATTGTCACTCTAGGACAGGAACCTATTACTATCACCGGGTAAAAATATAGCAAAAGAAGTATGCAAAAATGAATGCAGTCATAAAGTCTAAGGACTGGTAAGTTTCAAAATATAATTTTTTATATTCTTTGGTTTATATACTCTTTAAATAGTTTATGACCAAGTCCAGATATATTGTTTTTTAACCTGCTAAGGACCAGCCGCCGCAGTTATACTGCGGCAGGTTGGCTCCCCTGGGCGAATCGCCGTAGCTGTATGTTGGCCGCTTTAAGAGCTGTAGGAGGTGCGCATGCTTGCGGCGTGATGCTGGAGCTGATGCGCGTGGCCGGTGGGCGTAATGCCCGCCGGCCACCCACGATCGCTCCTGACAGAGAGAGAACAGAGGTCTGTCAACATAAATTGACAGATCTCCATTCTGTCAGGGGAGGAGAGACAGATCTCCTGTTCCTACTGTTTAGGAACAGAGATCGGTCTCCTCCCCCAGGCAGTCCCATCCCTGCACAGTTAGAAACACTCCCTAGGTAACACAGTTAACCCCTTGATCGCTCCCCCTAGTGTTAACCCCTTCCCTTCCAGTGACATTAATACAGTAATCTGTGGCTATTTTTAGCTCTGATCGCTGTATAAATGTAAATGGTGTCTAAAGTGTTGGAACTGCCTGCCGCAATGTCACAGTCCCGCTAAAAAATCACAGATCACTGCCATTATTAGTAAAAATAAAAAAAATGCCATAAATCTATTGCCTATTTTGTAGACGCTATAACAATATACGCTTATTGCGATTTTTTTTTTTTTTTTTTTTTAAAAAAACCAATCAATATACGCTTATTTTTTTTTTTTTTTGTTTATAGCGTAAAAAATAAAAGCCGCAGAGGTGATCAAATACCACCAAATGAAAGCTCTCTTTGTGGGAAAAAAAGGACATCAATTTTGTTTGGGTTCAACGTCGCACAACCGTGCAATTGTCAGTTAAAGTGTTGCAGTGCCGTAGCGCATAAAAAACGGCCTGGTCATTAACAGGGCAAATCCTTCCGGTCCTTAAGTGGTTAAACTATTATTGCCTAAAATAGCCTGCTCATTTTTAAGTGGGATTGGTACTTTGAGGCCATTTATGGGAATTTTTTATCCAAATTGTTTACGTTTAAACTAGATTTATATACCTCTAGACACCCCAGGGTATATTTATATACTGTTTATAATATCCAAATATCACCCAAATCGTCCTCTCCGCTCTTCTCAAGACCTCCTACTCTCAAGCTCTCTCGTCTCCTCCTCCCATGCTCGTCTCCAGGATTTCTCCAGAGCCTCTCTTATCCTCTGGAACTCGCTACCACAACCTGTCCGGCTATCCCCTACTCTTGCTACCTTCAGGCGATCCCTGAAAACTCATCTCTTCAGGAAAGCCTATCACGTCTCCAACTAATCTCCTACCACTTCCATCAGCTCATTCCCCAGAGTCACAACCTTTTGTTCCACCTGCCCCACTCTATTAGATTGTAAGCTCTTCTGAGCAGGGCCCTCTTAATCCTCTTGTATTTTATTGTATTATAACTGTGTTGTCTCCCTTTTATATTGTAAAGCGCTGCATAAACTTTTGGCGCTATATAAATCCTGTATAATAATAATAATAATAATGTTGTTTTTCTTTTTTCCCCTTTTCTTTGTCTTTTAGAGGTATGAGTGTGGCGTAGGTTTTCTCCCCTGTGTTGTGCCCTTTAATGGTAAGTTAGGGAGGGCAGACTAATAACATAGTACGCAATAATAGGGCTAATTTTATTATTATCATTGTTTTTCTACCTTAGTTTTTGTCTGCATTGAATTGTCTGCAATTTAACATTCAGTAATATGGCGGCTGTATTGGTTTAAAGAAAATGGCACCGGAATATTACCGGAATATTACCATCCTTTCCCGGGCTTCCAGGCTATTTAAGGGTGTAATGATTGATGTCGGCGGTAGGCGTATCCCTTGAGGATGTGCAAGCGCATGAAATGTGTTGGGTGTGGCCTTGCGTGCTGACATCACGTCGCCATTTCTGGGACCCGGATCCATGGCCTCTTAGTGAGTTTGGATGTTATTATATGTATTTGTTTTCCACATGGATATATTTTATATGTTTGCTGGGTTTTACCAATAAAATACTGCACTATATACACCTTATCTTTGGGCTCCATATGGTGAGCTTTGTTTGCTTAGGACCTTGCTCTGGCAACCTGAGGTGGGAATACGGAGGTGGATTCTATGGGCATACAGGGTAAGCTGTGATACATGCTAATATACATTAGCTGTCTGGTGAGTGCATAGAGAGGATTGCTGCACTTCTGGTGATGGAGTGGAGGTGTTTTACACTTTGAAATACCAACTCACAGTATCTTGAGAAGATTCATCAATATGGATTTGGGACTTTATGAATTAGTGGACATTTATAGAGCACTAGCACTTTAAGATTGTTTGTTTGTTTTTAGTATGTGCACTATATTGAGTATCTACTAGTACACCATATTGAGCACTAGCACTTTATGTTGGCTTGGTTTCACATACTATCATGGTTTTTGTATACATTATATTATATTGATTGATGTATTTTAATGTTTCATTAATTTGTGCCACTTTATAACCTTTTTTTATTTGTGCTTGGGTACTTTTTCACCAGAGCGCTGCACTTTATTCTGGTTTAAAATGCATTTTTGTTTCAGGTCTCAAACAGTTTTAAAGTGACTGGATAACAACCAAGAAGGAAACATTTTATTTTCTGAAGGAAAAGTCAACAATGTCCCCCAATGTATTTATCCTAGCATGAGGTTTCTGTTAATTGGTTTTCTTAATAAAATTGGCTCTAGAGCATATATTTGTGCATGGATGTATGACTGTAATAGGCATTAGAATGTGAGCTCCTGTACAGAAAATACCTTATATAAAAAAATAATAATAATAAAAAAAAAAAAAATATATATATATATATTTTTTTTTAATAATAATCCTGACGCTTGTAAGCCTCTGGTATGTCACGTAACCATAATACAGATTTTTTTTCTGTGCTGCAATAAGCTGGCATGGATAAGAATAAACACCTGAAGCTTTCAGGGCACTGTATAAATTTACTTAATTTTGCCACACAAGGTCAAAATGACCTCCAGAGACGAAGAAAGCCAGGAACACCACTGCTTAATCATTAGGCTGTCTCTACATGTTACTTGTGGGTAGAAAGTGTATAGGCCTGACAAAAGCAAAGTGAGGGAGAAAAAACAGTTTCAGGAGTCATGAAACGTAGGTCACAGTAACCCTGCTTTCAATAGAAATTGAGATTATTATAAGGGCTTTCCACACAAAGGATTTATAGCTGTGCTTATGCTTGCATTAGACTATTCTGTTTTTTGTTACTTTTTTACTTGAGTCTAGATTTTTCATAGTAATTGATATTTTTTTCTGCATTTTAAATCTTCTATTGTAAAATTGGCAGAATTCACAAAACACTTGCCTGACATTAGCTTTTGCAAACAAAGGTTTTCTTTTAGTGCTCAAAAAAGTAATTGGCAATCTTTTTTTCATACCATCATCCACATCTCCTGTGACTACTAACTTAGTAAGTGAAATCACCTTCCTCTTCCTTGTTCCTTCCTCTAATTGCTTCTAAGCTCTGGATATACAGATCCTCTCTGCACTTCTCTACTTTGCTTTTGGGGCATTAAGCTGGCCAGTCCTCCTGGTTGGACTGGCTGAAGTCACCTTAAGATGGAATTCCAGTCAAAAATGATAATCTCCCTTAGATTTCTATGATTAATGATATTAACTTTTGTATTGTTCACTTTTAAGATTTATTAATGTCTTAAGAGAAAAACCCATTTCAGACAGCCATTCAGAAGCCCTCCTCTCTCAGGCTGACAACGGCTGATGTGTGCAACCAAATGTGGCTGCTCACTGACACTTCCGCGTGCCATTGTCGGTCACTGCGTTCCCAAGCCATTCAGCTCTGCTCTGCTCTGCCGCGCCCAGTCCCGCCTCCCTCTTCCCCTCCTTGTGATGCAAGCATGATGGAATTAAAAAAGAATGCACATGCTCACTGCCATTGTTGGCCCCTGCTCTATCCAGTCATTCAGCTCTGCTTTGCCCCACTCAGTCCTGCCTCCCACTTCCCCTCCTTATGACAGATGCATGCTGGAGCTAGAAGAGAACATGCATGCCTACTGGCCAGCCTGTGTTTGCTAATGCAGGGGGATTGCGGTCACGTGATAGGGGAAATTCTACATAAAAAAAAGTTAAATAAACAATGATTTTTAGCTTTTGGGGCATACCAAGATGTTTAGTGATTGCATATGATTGTTGTGGCCCATTTAAGACATTTAGGATTTACAACCACTTCAAGTCTTGCTGTTATACAGTGGTTCATTCCTCAAATTGCTTCTGTGCTCCATATGTACAGATCTTCCCTACGCTTCTTTACTTTACTTTCGGGGCATTAATCTGGCCAATCCTCCGGCTTGGACTTGCTGACTCTTTGAACTGGTAAAGTGCTCCTAAGGACAACCTACCAGTTTACTGTGAAGAGGGCTCAATGCACTTGCCCTGTTCCCAACCATCAGTGTTAGCTGGTCCAACAGAGTTCCTCCTTAAAGTGGGTCAGGGGGCTATGTAACTACCCTAAAACAGAAGCTCTATACTTATTTATTAGGATAGACTCTAGTAAGGAAGTATTTAAAAAGGGGAGGTGCAGCTCTAACCAAACATCAAAAATGAGTCTCTTCAGCATAAATCTCATAAGAGTCCAAACATGGAGATAAATAATGTAGAATCACCACACCAGGTTCTATGAAATAGATGTACATGCACACTCGTCACCACAGGGATAGGTTAAGCCTGCTTACCAGAGACGGTTGACCCTCAAGTTATAGGGAGGTTAATAGCAGAGTGGAAATCAGTGGCCAGATGAGACAACAAAACTCCAACTAGTTCACACACATCCTGAGTCAGTGCAAGCTGCTATAATGTACAGGTCCCATAGTCTCCTTATGCAAAGATCCACGTATCCAGCTATATAGGTAAGACTCTTAATAGTACCTCAGGGGAATGTAAGTGACAAGACCATAGTGCAATACGTATATGAAGAAACACTATTTTTTGAGAAGAAATACACTCACATAAAATTACATTAAAAAAGGCACGACAAGCGTATTCAAAGATGGCCATGGCAAGATAGCGTGCTCATGCCCTACGTTCTAGTAAGGAAGTATTGTACTTGCCTATTATAGCAGAGAAGTTGCATAACCTCCAATATTGATGTAAACGGGATCCCCCATTAAACACTGCTCATACCTGTTATGGATGGGGAGTTCTCTCTCCGGTGCGATGGGAGGTAACTGCACACCCTTGCATGGACTCAAAAATAAACAAGTAGGGGTTCCACTGGGTCTCTCCACTAGTTTATTTAGAATAGGCATGAATATTTGCTGGCAGAGTAAATAATAGAGTCCAATTTCCTAAACTTTTGGAGAAGCAGATTTCCATTTTTGCTTACCACAAATTAAGGTAAGCGTGTGATCCAATATCAGTTCCAGGATAGTTTGGGTGGCATTACAACCAATTGCCCATGTCAACCAACATAAAACTGGAAAAGCAGAAGAGGGTAGAAGGACACAACATAGAGAAAAAATGAAAAGGGGAAATGAATTGTGATTAAATATAAGTGAGAACATAAAGAATGCACAGCAGATATATAACAAACAGATTATGAGAAAAGGTGAAGTTGGGCTCTAAGTTCTCATCCTTTGCTACAATATAGCTGTACTAGTCACCATGGGAACACAGAACCTGTATGCAGGTAGGATTTGTAAAGGGGCACAGGTCACATTTTCAACATGCTTTACTGAATCATTAAATTCAAACATTCATTTCTTTATCCATTAAATCAAATAAACAAATTTGCTTCAGTGTTATGATGTGGAGTGCATTAAGGTTTATCTAATGGAACAAGAGACTGTGATGTTTTGTCCTTCAGACCATTTCATAGGAATTCAACGGAAGCTGTAGCTACTAAAGTCAACCTGAAAATATGTATTTTTATATCTATAGTGTCAATTAGGCATAGCTGCATATATT
Organism: Lithobates sylvaticus; assembly: GCA_028564925.1. Classification (NCBI taxonomy): domain Eukaryota; kingdom Metazoa; phylum Chordata; class Amphibia; order Anura; family Ranidae; genus Lithobates; species Lithobates sylvaticus. Next base: position 69,870,929 of record CM053027.1, read on the forward strand.
TTTGAAATGGGAATCCTTTCAACTTGTAATGTAACTGAACTACTACAGATTACGATTAAAGAATTTAAAAAACTATTTAATGGCTTTCTACCTGTGTTTATCACTTTGCTGTCAGTCTTTCTTGCTCTGAGTTCTCCATGTTGAAGAGCTGCTTTTTGGGTTTGATACAATTTTATGGTTTGTAGCATCCCCTTACCATTAAATAAATGAGGAGGATTCCCAGGTGGCTCAGTGAGCTTGCATTTTAAACCTCAGGTGGAAGGCAGAAGCCTTGACTCCTTATGGGATGAAAGGAATTGGGCCCCAATAACTCTAGTTCAGCCTTTCTCAACCTTTTCAACAAAGAGGGACCCTTGAAATATTTGTCCAGGCTCAGGGAACCCCTGCCAAAACGACTACAGTATATCTATAACTCATTATACATTAGTGTGATGGTCACTAGGAAGAATGCTCCTTACACTTGTGGCCATTGAGAAGAATTATTCCCTGACAGAGAGCTAAAAAGATCAATGTGGTCGGTGGTAACTAATCTGAGAGGCAGACATTGCTCATTGCTCAAGGAACCTCTAGCCACTTTTGGAGGAACCCTAGGGTTCCATGGAACCCTCGTTGAGAAGCCCTCCTCTACTGCATTCCAGGAGTTTTTTAATGCACGAACAAATAGATGACAGAGGGGTTCGGCACACAAAATATACAAAAATTGTCGCTCAACTTCTTTACTAGAAACCGTTAATAAAGGCCACGGACCTTTAAGCTGAGAGCCCTGTGTATTGGTAAATTGTTCAGCATAACCAAGAAAAAGGCTTGTAGAATGAGCCGCCAATGTCCACTGGAAGCAGCTCTGCAGCACACCATTCAGAAGTCTCTTCCTAAGTTGCTCAACAAAAAGCAGGTATCTTCTGTCTCCACTCCTAGATGTACCCTCCAACAAGGCAACATAAATTCCCTAAGCCAGGCCCCACTATAGCAAAATGCATCTCCAGGTAGCAGGCCTAAAAGGCACAGAAGGCCTTCCCATCCCGAGGGCCCCCGATAAGGCAGTACAGCCAGCTTTACTGCCTTACTGCAGACACAAATCCTCTAATGTCTCCTCCTGCCGTGCTACCAGCTTGTGGTCCACTCCCTCCCTCCATCTGGGCTGCAGGGAGACCAGTTCTGCGCACCCCCATCCTCCTGCTTTCTGGGCCCCCATGTACACCCCTTTTGTCGGCACACAAGAGGATGTTTCAGGATGGAGAGCGGGGGTAGAGGCCAGTAAATAAGTCATATAATAATAGGGGGAATATAATTTGGTATTTTGTGGCGAGAGGGGGAGCGGGGCCCTCTCAGGTAAGCAGTATGGGGCCCCTTGATTTCTAAAAGCAGCCCTGCCCATCTCTAGGGTCACTCACAATATTGTTATTCTTCCTTAGGATGTATCATTGGTAATAAACCAACTAGTGATATGCCAGAGAGAAAAAAAATTCATAACTAAATAATATTGTCTGTCTTGTTCTGTCTACTAGGGAAACTCTCCAGCTCCAATAGCAGAAGTTAACAATATCTTGAACGTAGGGGAAACCTAATGAATACAGAAGCAAAAAAATAAAACTAAAGTTTAGGCTGACCATAGCCAAGCTTCCCAATATGTTTGGATAGAGACAATACAGCTTATGGCAGGGTCCCTACACATTTTTTTTTTCATGGTCACAACTTCACATCTTGAAAAATACCTGGTTCTGTACTACCTAAACTGCATATCTGAATCAGATCTGCTAAGTTTACAGTTTGTGTTTTATGAGGTGGTTGACTTATTTAACAATGCACTCCCTGTGTGGCTCATATCCTAGCTCAACTCTTGTTTGACCTTTTTCAATTTACGAGTCTTCATGAATCAATTCCTGATATATCACAATATACAGCAACATCTTATTTATTTAAAAAAAGCTCTGACTTTTATTTATTAACTTACTTATTGTTACGTGCACTTGTATGATGCAGTAGTATGCATTCTGAATGGCACCCCAATACACCTTACAGAAGATTAATGTAACATGAGTTAATAAGTACACTTACATAATACTTTGCTTGCTTACACTTAAAGCGTAACTCCACTTTTGTTGAGAAAAAAACATTCCCCTCTGGGTGATATATGTACATTTAGCAGACATGGGAGTAAGTCACACATGTGCAAGTCATAAGCAAGTCTCAAGTCGTAACCTTCAAGTCACAAGCAAGTCCCAAGTTACTGTGGCGAAAAGCAAGCAAGTCAAGTCGAGTCCCTGCTAGAAGTCAAGCAAGTCAAGTCAAGTCATTTGTTTTGGTCAAGTCACAAATCAAGTCAAAATACTGATTTACCACCTTTAAATGAGTTAAAAGTCAGTGTTGTTCAGGAAAGGTTTTATTTTAAAAATAATATTTTCAACATTAAACTTCAAAATAATAAAGTATATCTAGACACTTGAATGGTGATGAGCCACTTACAAATAGTTTTTTTTGCTGTTTGTTAATTTTTTTGCAAATGCAATGCATTGTAAAGCTGGCCATACACCTATAGATTATCTGCAGATTTTCTATGGTTAGATGGAAAAAGGGCAACAGATTTCTCTATGTTCGCTAAACTGTGTGGATGGAGGAATCTCCCACTTTTTCCATCTAACCATAGAACATCTGCAGATAATCTATAGGTGTATGGCCATTGGCCACCTTAAGTTACAATGCATTAAACATTAAACTTCAAACTAATAAAGTATATGTAGACACTTGAATGGTGATGAGCCACTTACTTACAAATTGTTTTTTTTTGCTGTTTGTTTAATTTTTTTCAAATGCAAAGCATTGTAAAGCTTGCCATACACCTATAGATTATCTGCAGATTTTCTATGGTTAGATGGAAAAAGGGCAACAGATTTCTCTATGTTCGCTAAACTGTGTGGATGGAGGAATCTCCCACTTTTTCCATCTAACCATAGAACATCTGCAGATAATCTATAGGTTCATGGCCAGCTAAAGTTACAATGCATTGCATTTGCAAAAAATTAAATTCGATAGTACTTTCTCGCTCAGTTGTGAGCGATGGGGTCGCATTATCACCCCACCATGGCTGAACACACGTTCAACAGGTGCGCTTGATGCAGGGACTGACATAACTCTTACCGCTACCCTGAACAAAGAGGGGAACATGTGCCTGTTCATGGCCCAAAACTGAAGGCAACTCTGTCCATCACAAATGTCTAAATACTGGTTCAGCTGAATTTGGGGAGTAGAACATGAATCTTTCTTTTGTTTTTTGTGGTATGCTGAGAACAGCCCAGACTGACTCTCTGGCTCTGCCACTGGCATTTGCTCGTCTTCATCTGTGGTTGGTGGGGTGGGCTTGCAGTCCTCGTCTTTGAGAATCAAGTCTGAAGAACACAAGCATAAATGGTCACAACACAACTGAAATATCAAAAGCAACCAGATCATGACAATCTAGTGCATAGGTCTTCAACCCTCTCCTTGGGGTCCCCCAAACAGGCCATATTTTAGTTTTTCCCCATGAAATAACACACCTGATTTGATTAATCAAAGGCTTAATGTGTAGTAGTTGACTAATTGAAACAGGTGTGTTATTTTAGGGTGAAAACAAAAACACGGCCTGTCTGGGGATCCCTGAGGAGAGGGTTGAAGACCTCTGAGTAGAGTATATCAACATACTGACATTCTTTTATAGCCTACAATCTGGCATTACATTGGATTATTACAAAAACATAACATACTTTTTTATCATCGCAGACACAGCCTCCTTGATATTTTCGGGAGCCAAAACATCATGGGTCAACCACATGGTGCCAAATGAAGGATCCAGCAGAGCAGCTTTTAGGTATAGAGGGTCAGAGAAGGGTAAGGTTGCTACATCATTGTGTTCATCTGCCATCCTCACATTGACAAAGATCCCTCCGAATCGTCTTTTGAGTGATTCTTGCAGGCTACGGATCAAGCCACCAAGGTAGCGCACGCTCTCTTTATGATTTTCCAAGTGGTGATTCAGAGAAAGGATACAGGGTACAACAGCACTTATTGTCACAATTTTTTCTCCCTGTGAGAGGTCTGTGGCTTCTCCAAAAGGTTGAAGGACATCCACGAGTTCCTTAATCTGATTCCACTCTCTAGCTGTGAATACAGTCTCTCTGTGTCCCCCATCTTCAAGAATTCTAGTCAGTTTCACCTGGTCACAGCTGACCACTGATTTCAATTGCCTCAGTGTGGAATTCCAGCGTGTGGTAACAGCGGCAGGGATTCCACGCTGTCCAAACTCCTCTTCGAATTTTTCCTTGAAAGAGGTGCTTGTATGTAACAAGGAGCTCAACCTGGAAGCTTTGGCGAGAGCTGCATTGACTAATTTAGTCTCCTTAAGTCCATCACCTATTACCAATTGAAGCGTGTGTGCAAAACATTGAAGTCTAGTCTGGGTTTTTGCACTCAAATAATTGTCAAGCATCTCCTGTTCTTCCATTGACAAGTCATTCCAAATGTCCGAATCATCAAGGTCATCGTCTTCTTCTCCCTGTCCTGGAAAACATGTAGTAAATGCTTTTTTCATGTTTGTAGCGTTGTCACAGATGATGTGGTCTACCTTTTTTTTAATCTTGTACTCTTCACATACACGCTCAAATTCCTCACAAATTCTTTCCCCTGTATGGGGACCTTTGAAGCGGTTGCACGCAAACAACTGTGATTTCAACTGAAGACGGTCTTCCTCAATGTTGATCCAGTGCACTGTGACTCCAAGAAAGCCTCTCATCCTGCGGTCTGACCATATATCTACAGTCACTGACAGATGATCTACTGCTGCGAGTTCATTTTTCAGCTTCATTTGCCTATCTGCCACCAGATTATCAAGCTTGCCAGTAATTGTTCTTCTACTTACTGGAGAGTACTTGTTGTCTACTATTGACAAAAAACGACGAAAGCTTTGATGTTCAATGATGGACAGTGGCATGTTGCAGTTTATAATGAGGTCTGACAGGATTGAGTTTGTAATTGCCTTCTGCTGCTGGTGGTTGCAGTGGTATAGCTGCACAGTCCCCTGTGCGATGAATTGTGAGATTTGAGGCTGGCTAGCATCAAAAGTCCCTTTGGTATGGATGTACTCTTCATATCTATAGAGTAAACAGAAGAGAGATGGAAAATAAAGTTAGCTATGTGATTTATTGATTTTAACAACAATACACTCTGCTCCCACCCATACACGTTACTGTACCTACCTTTCTTTGTGGGTTTTGTAGTGACGGATGAAGTTGGATGTTGTGGTTGACGTGTCTCTTATTTTTGAGCTGCAGACCTTGCACATCGCCGTTCTCTTCTTTTCGCCAACATCTAAAACATAATCCTTAAATCCAAATTTAATTATTTTTGGAATCGCTCCCTCCATTATAGCTGTCTTGTGCGTTGGTCTCTCAGGGGCGGATCCAGAGTATACTGTGTCGGGAGGGGCACTGCCAGAAAATAAGGTGTTGCTTACTTACAAAACTATTTATTGGCACCAGTGACACCAATCCAATACAGTGACTAGTGCTAAAGAAAATGCACTGTTACTGTATAAATGACACTGGCAGGGGAGGGGTTAACACTAGGGGTGATCAAGGGGTTAGGTATGCTCCAGGGAGTGCTTTCTAACTGTGGCAGGGATGGATGTGTTAGAAGAAAAGAGAGATCTGCGTTTCAGCTTAGACACAAGATCTCTCTCTTCCTCTGTGACAGAACAGCCACACGTGACACCCAAAATGTACTGGGCTGGCACAGGCAAGTTTTTACTGGCATTTCCAAAAATTAAAATAAAACTACAGTTTTAAGTGTAAATTTTAGTATTTAGGCAACAAACAAATAACATGTTCAATTATTAATGAACTCACCATTCAGTTGCTAGGGGTTGCTATACATTACTGCCCACCATTTGGTTGTCTAGGGTTTGCTATACATTACCGTTCTTATAGTACACTCTCAGCACCAGCCTCTGCCAGCTACTCTCTCACCGAGCCCTGCCTGGCATGCAGATCACGCCTGCAGTCAGACGGGCAAATACTTCAGTCTCCTGTGCCAGTTTTGCCCCGGCTGTCTGTGACTCTCTGGAGGGGGGCACACCGGACCCTGCCACTGTCATTGTTCCCCCAGCTGCTGCTGATCAGTAATGGCAAAGCAGCTGGGCAGACAAAGGGGTGGCACAGGCCAGCAAAAAAAAGACTGGTGGGAATGGAAGCACAATGGGCCGTTCTGAGAAGCTGCCATTTAAATAGGGCAAAGGTGGCCAGTTTACCACTGCTGTTTTAAGAATGGGCCAGGGGTCCTCGTGATCAGTTTAAAACCAGCTATGGGGTGTGTGCAATTAATCAGTTGGGAGGTGTGCAATGGATCCGTGTATAACCAAGTATGGGGGTGTGCAATGGACCAATTTTTTATAATCCGCTATGGGGGTGTGCTATTGATCAATTTATAATCCGCTATGGGGGTGTGCAATTGATCAGTTTGACCTGGGAGGTGTGCAATTGACCAGTTTATAACAAGCTATGGGGGTGTGCAATGCCAGTTAATAACCAGTGGATCCATTGCACACCTCCCAAGTCAAACTGTCTGATTAATTGCACACACCCCATAGCTGGTTTTAAACTGATCAATTGCATACCTCCCAAGTCAAAATTAATATTTGCACAACCCTATATCTGGTTATAAATGAATTGCACACCCCCATAGCTTATTATAAGCAAATTAATTGCATGCCCCCACAGCTTGTTATAAACTGGTTAATAATTGCGCACCTCCATATAAACTTAAACTGATCTATCGGACAGCTTCCAACTCATTAATTGCACAACCCCATAGCTGGTTATAAGCAAATTGCACACCTACAGCAACTGGTCATAAATATAGTACTAAACATTAGGACCTCACATAGGATCAATGTAAATCAATGAACTGACAATCATAGGAAATAGTCATATTGGAGACAATAGGGGCAATTATTCACAATGGCCCCTATTGTCTCCAATATGTGTATTTCTTTCCTACGATTGTCAGTTCATTAGTGCCAATGTTTTTTTTTTTATATGAGTCAGACCCCTTGGACTTAGACAATAATGCTGTAAAAAAAAAAAATTAATAATTTGCACAACACCGACCGTATACTGTCAGCGCCGGTGTACCTGGTCGGCGGCGTCCCATCAGCGTCCCGGCGGCCATTCCACGTTTCCAGACCCCAGTATTGCAAAATCGCGCCTCTTCATCGCCTGTGATAGGCGGAACACTCAATTTATTTCCCAGCATTCAGTGTTCCGCCTATTACGGCTATCCGCTCATCCTCATAACACAGACGAGGATGAGAGGATGTCCGTGATAGGCGGAACACTGCCTGCTGTGAAATTGAGTGTTCCGCCTATCACAGACAAGGAGGCGCGGTTCCGCCTATCACAGACAAGGAGGCGCGGCTTTTACACTGCAATGGTTAGTGGTAGTAATGACTTGCCAAGTCATAGGGCCCAAGTCAAAGTCAAGTCACAAGTCATTAGTGTCAAGTTAAAGTTAAGTCGAGTCATTTGTTTAATTTTGTCAAGCAAGTCGCAAGTCCTCAAATAGCCGACTCGAGTCTGACTCGAGTCAAGTCATGCGACTCGAGTCCCCCACCTCTGACATTTAGGCCCCTTTCACACTGGGGCGGTTTGCAGGCGCTATTGCGCTAAGAATAGCGCCTGCAAACCGACCCGAAACAGCTGTTGCTGTGTCTTCAGTGTGAAAGCCCGAGGGCTTTCACACTGAAGCGGTGCGCTTGCAGGACGTTGGAAAATGTCCTGCAAGCCGCATCTTTGGCTCGCTGTAGGAGCGGTATATTTACCGCTCCTATAGCGCCCGTTCCCATTGGAAACAATGGGGCAGCGCTGCAGCGGTGTTTTGCGGGCGGTATTGACCCTTTTTCGGCCGCTCGCGGGGGGTAAAGCCACCCCGCTAGCGGCCGAAATGCGCCGCTAAAACGCCAGTAAAGCGGCGCTAAATATAGCGCCGCTTTACCACCAGCGCCCCCACCGCTCCAGTGTGAAAGTAGCCTTACAACCTTTGTTTCAGATTCCTACCTTTTTGTTATTCTGAAGAAATCCCTGTTTGTTCCTCTGTGCTAAGTGGGTCTAATGGGAGTGGTTTCATAATTATCAGTCAGTTAGCTGTGGCAGCTGCAGGGCACTAATGAGGAAAGCTGCTGGGCCTGCATCCATGGACAAGTTGCAGGGGATGCCTGAAATCTGACTTGTATCTTATGCAGACTTTTGGGAAAATTGGTGAGCCAATCACACAAGCTGGAAATTATGTTTCTGGGGAGTGGTCAGTACACACTCTGTGTACAAACCAAATCCAGGTAGCCATATTGCATTGCATTTTCAGAAAATTACAGTGGCTGAAGATCGAAAAGAAAAAGTAATTTTTAATAACATTCAATTACAATATGATTTGTGTCACAATTGTATACTCTACATTATTTTTTCTTTATTTGCAATTTTTTTTGGAGTTACCCTTTAACATGGAAAAAATGCATGTAATTCTAGGTCCACCTAAATTAGGGAGATCAAATGAAGTTTAAACAAATACAGAGGCATTTCTTTTGGTTATTCTTTATATTTAATGCAATAATAAAAGAAAAATGTGCAATCATTTAACATTTTGAAAAAAAAATATTAATTACTTTATGGTGAACACTACAAACATAACAAATCAAAATATGTGCTTACTAAAAACACACTGTAACCCTTTAAAGGGTTTTTAAAAGTAGCAAACTCTTGTACCACATGTCTACATATTTTGAACTCATGCTGATTAGAAATAATCAGTTTACCAAAAACGCTCTAAGGCGCCATCTTGGAACTCCATTACTAAACCAGAGACCATGAAACACACATTATTTCCATGGCTTTAGTGGTATTTTATCTGTTTAATGTGTTTGTTGTTGTGCTCTGTTCTACATTATAATGCTTAAAGAGCTGAAGTTAGTAAAAATTTGGCATTAGATTTGGACTGAATTTTGTGAGTTTGCATGTCCTAAAACAAATCTGAATTAGAATTGTTTTTGTTTTGGCAGTTTAGATTACCATAACACTTTTTAGAGAAAGGGACCAAAGGCTGTGTCAGAAGCTGTCTTGGCCTTATATCTGCTTCTGAGCACCCTTAAGCCCCATACACACGGTCGAAAAATCCGACCATCAAATCCATCGGATTTGGTCCGACGGATTTAGTCCGACACTGGTGTTGCATACACGGACAATGTTGTCGGAAAATCCGATCATTCTGAACGTGGTGACGTTTGTTGCCTACGACGGGACTACGTAGAGGCTAGTAGCCAATAGCTTTGGTCTTGTAATGTGATCTGAGCATGCACACGATCAGAATTGGTGTGATCGGACTTTGTTGTCGGAAAATTTATAGAGCAGGAGATACAACTTTGTCCGTCGGACAATCCGATGGAAAATGTCCGATGGTGCCTACACACGGTCGGAATTTCCGACAACATTGTCCGATAGGACAGAATCCATCGGAAAATCTGACCGTGTGTATGGGGCTTAAGCTTGACTGTCAGGACCACCAAGACCACCACCTTCTATCTTAGTATCCCTGCAGTATATTTAAAGAGAAAGTCTCTAGCTGTTTTTGGCCCAGTCATCTCATCAACTCATCAGATAGGGATGACAGGAGATTTCCAAACCCTTCTGAACTATTTTGTATAATTTGTTAATCAAAGGAGCCTAGTTTGGATTCCCAGTTAGTTCAATGGGACTTTTGGTTTGGAAATTCCACATTTTGCAAGTTTCCTAATTTTACAAAACTCGGCCAATCCACAACTGATCAAACTTTTCAAAAGTTTTTCTCTTGTTACGTCCTTACAACAAAGGGGTATCATAACATTCATGCATAACTTTATCCTGTAGTAAGTGGTACAACTAACGGAAAAAGTAATTTCATTAAACAACTATCCTTACGTTTAATGCAATTGAGCAGTATTTAGCCCCTGTCAGTTATATCACGTTAAACCACTGAAGAATCAATGTTGAAATGCGCAACAGTCACCTTTCAATAGAGGTCATTCATCTCATACACTGCAACTGTGTTGTAATCAATATGCTTTTTAATTTGTACTTGCAACCTAAGTTTTGTACTGATGGGATACTGCCATAAGCTAGAGTGTTCCTAGAACAAATTTAGTGTTTGCACCTAGGCTGTAGCAGGTCTGAGCTGTTTGCTATTGTTATCTGGGTTTGTTGGGTTTTCCACAAACCTAGGGCATTGCTTCCTTCTGTCTGCTGCTGGGAATTGTTCTTTTTTGAATAGAGTGAGAAGATGTAATGCTGTGGGCTATGACTATTTATTTCACCCTGGTCAATCACGTGGAGGTTTACACCAATGATTTGGACTGGGAAAGGGGATACATGTTTGGGGAGAGCTTTTAGAACTTCCTTCCCAGGCTTTATCTGGAGAGGATGTGAGTGTGATGGATCCCGGTCTTTGGTAAGTATATAAATGGTGCACTTGTTCAAATCCCCTTACATATTATTACCGGTACATAGAAAACATAAACTTATATGATAAAGTATTCACACAGCATAAAGTCATTATGCACTATAATCATTTAACGTTCAGAAAATGTATTAAAAAAAATTGTGAAAGTCCAATATAAGCATGCAGGTTCTCCATCAAGAATAAACCAGCCATAGCTAATAGATGTGCCCAAAAAGCAAAAAACTTTTATGCCCCGTACACACGGTCGGATTTTCCGACGGAAAATGTCCTATCGGACAATGTTGTCGGAAATTCCGACCATGTGTAGGCTCCATCGGACTTTTTCCGTCGGATTTTCCGACGGACAAAGTTTTATCTCCTGCTCTCAAATTTTCCGACAACAAAGTCCTATCGGACTTTTTCCGATCGTGTGTAGCAAATTCCGACGGACAAAGTTCCACGCATGCTCAGATCACATTACAAGACCAAAGCTATTGGCTACTAGCCTCTACGTAGTCCCCTTGTAGGCAACAAACGTCACCACGTTCAGAATGATCGGATTTTCCGACAACTTTGTCCGACCGTGTGTATGCAACACCAGTGTCGGACAAAATCCGTCGGAAAAAATCCGATGGATTTTGTGGTCGGATTTTCCGACCGTGAGTATGGGGCATTATAGACATGAATAAGTAGCCTGCACCAGCCACCTTCAGGTGAAATGGCCGCTCACTTTAGGGAATGACCATAAGGTCAAACTGTGCTCTTTTAGGTGATCAATAATGAGCCTCAGCTTCTGATCACTTCCACCCAGTACGATCCATATCACTAGATCCACACTTCCCTCCACTGGTCCGTCTGCAGGGTTATCTGGACCTTTTCCTCCGTGTTTTAATTTTGACTCATATTGAGATCCTGGTCTTTGCCTTCTGGGCTCTTGCCAGAAGAGAAGGCCCCCTGCCTCTAAGACCTGCTGTGTGGGGAGCACACAGTTTCAGGACTAAGGACTAAGTTGGCCTATGTTAGGGTCTGGGGACACATGATCATGGCTACTATGGGAGGGCACCTTTTTAGATGAGTCATTCTCAGTTCGTTACTAGTCTAAGCCTAAACATCCAAAACTACAGATTGCCATTCTCAGCTTATAGGTTCACAACAGTGAAAGGGGCCGAAGATACCTAAAGTTAGCTGTCCAATTAGCTTACCTGATCTGCCCATGGAAGCGTTTAAAGATACTTTAAAAATCTACTGAGGGAGTCTATGCTGCTATTGTTGGCTATCCTGTACCCCTCATCCGTCTCTCCACTGGACATTGGAGTCAGTAAAATACGAGCATAAAGGAGATTGAAGAGGTGGAAGTCTTTTGGTTGTAGTTGGAGAGTCAGTGAGTGTTTGGTGCAACTATAGACCAAATCACCAGTAGAAAGGCTAGGATGGTCTATAAAATCCAGCAGCTTCTGAGGACATTAGTGCTACTGTACATTTTACTACTTCTGGCTTTTTCACATGTCCAACCAGATGTATTGAATGTGCAGTAGGTAAATATCACTCTCCTGCATAATACCTAACCTTTTAAAATGAAAATTCAGAAGGAGCAGTGTAGTGCAGAAAAGCAGGATATAAAGCCATTGTATTTAATGAATAAATATGCTAATTTCGGCGCTGCCTAATCTGTTCAATATCATGCACAAAACAATACCAATGTGAAAATATAAACAGTGAAAAATACATTGAAAACAACAAAATAAATATTTATTAAAAAGTAACAAATATAAACATATCAGAAATCATTAAATTAGTCCATGTTCTTGTGCTTCTTCATTCATTTTAAAATGTGACAAATGACTGCTCAGTCTTTTAACAGTGCAGAGTGCTATCTCAAAGAGAGAATGCCCTGGGGGAGGGTTGAAACGCGTCAGTTGACAGCTGTTCGTGACATCATTTCCGGCCGGTGAGACGTACGCCGATTCGCTACTTCCAGTCCGGCGTTCTGCTTGCAATTTTCTATGTGCTTGTGTGTGTAATCGATTTTAACTATGGTAACCTTTTTTTATAATAAACAGAATTATACTATGTGGGTTTTCCTCTAATATCTCTTTCATACACTCATTATGAGATAAATTAACATCGGTATGGTATACTGTTGTGGGATATAGGACACAGCCACCAGGGAGGACTACAAGCTACAGCATAACCAGGGTTACTATTCAGCACATATGACTCCTATCTAAACCTAAGAGTCCATACTTGCTGGTGAGTGAGTGGGAGCACTGGAGGGGAGCACAGTATTTGCAACATATTTAAAGAGATAACACTCCACACTGTTAAAAGACTGCATGGTCATTTGTCAAATTGAATGAATGAAGAAGCACAAGGACATGGACTAATTTAATGATTTTTTTATATTTTTGACTTTTTATAAAAAAAAATAAAAAAATTGTTATTAATTAATTTTTCAGTGTTTATATTTACACACTGGTTTTGATTTGTGCATGATACTTAACAGACTAGGCAGCGCCTAAATTAGTACACTTAGTTTAAAATGGATAGCACCTTATTAGTGATTTTATATTGCTTTTACAATATTGCTTTTACACATATCTGGTCCTAAGCGTGGTTGTACAGAATTAGTATAAATGAGTAAATATGGCTGACCTATGTACATAGATAATAACATACTATACACAGAAACAAGCCCTTTAAAATGAAAACATATCAAAAGCTTTTTAGCTTCACTCAGAGTAGGGAATTTTTGTCTAGTGTCAGAAAGCCTGAACATCTGTTTTTTTACTGTGTATCCACAAAGTTGATTAACCCTCTTTACTTGTCCTGGTAACCAACTGACTGTTAGGTAAAATCCGGTTATTTCAAAAACAGGTACAGAGGGGAAATCTTTCAACGTGGACACTTGTTGCATTGACAGTTGTCTAAAGGCCCTTTTTACACAAGTGGTCTGATTGGGTTATCCTGTCCGTTTTTCAGGAGGACCTGATCAGACCCTCCCTTCTCCTTGATGGACAGTCTAATGTAAACAGACAGAGGATTTTCTTCACTTCCTGTTGTATCTACAGGACAGGAAATGAAGAGACATCTTGACAATGTAATGTAAAAAGAAAAAAAATGGATAGGTTTCAACCATTCCGGCAACCCACTCCCACTGTGATTGAACACTGCGGGAGCCAATCAGCGGGTCTGGAGGACCCTATGTTTTCCGACATTCGGTGGTCATTCCCAAGAAAGGCAGAACGGCGGTCTGCCTATGTAAACTAGGCAGATCGCCATCCTGTCAGAGGGGAAGATGGATATCTTCTGTTTCTGCTAAGCAGGAACACGGATCTCTGTCTTCCCCCCAGTCAAAACACCTCCCACACAGTTAGCAAGCACTCCCAGGGAACACATTTAACCCTTTTAACGCCCCTGGTGTTAACCCCATCCCTGCCAGTGTCATTAGTACAGTGACCATGCATTTATTTAGCACTGATCACTGTATTAGAGTCACTAGTTCCCAAAAAGTGCAACTTAGTGTCAGACTTGTTCGCCACAATGTCACAGTCCTGCTTAAAATCGCTGATCGTCGCCATTACTAGAAAAAATATAAAAAAAAAAAAATTCCCCAAAAATATCCCACAGTTTTGTAGACGCTATAACTCTTGCACATGCAGAATACATATTGGCCTAAATTGATGAAGAAATTTATTTTTTTTTTATTTTTTTATTTATTGGATGTGTTTTATAGCAGAAAGCAAAAAATACATTTTTTTTTTCAAAATTGTTGGCATTTTTATGTTTATAGCGTAAAAAATAAGAACCCCAGTAGTGATCAAATACCACCAAAAGAAAGCTCTATTTGTGGGGAAAAAGGGACACCAATTCAACCGTGCAATTCACAGTTAAAATAACGCAGAGTTGTATCCCAAAAAATGGCCTTGTCATTAAGGGGGTAAACCTTCCAGAGCTGAAGTGGTTAAAGCTGATCTCCAGACAAACAGCTAAATACACAAGTAAACTACATACTGTATATTGTGCATACTATATGTAGCACTAACCCCCGAAGGAGCTGCTGGTTATTTTTGGGCTTACCGTTACCTTCTTGACCTCGTATGCGTCTAGGGGTTTCCCGAGGTAGATGGCCCAAAGGACTCTAGAAACTGACACTAGATCCACTTTTTATTTGCAAAACGTTGAACAGTCTCTCGATAAAGCAATAGAGGGTATAGGTAGGAAGTTCAGGTACTCTTATAACTGCGTGTAACTGAATGTCTCTCGCTATAAACTCCAGGGAATAGCCATTCGCAACTGGACAGTACAGCTATCGGATAAATTTCCTTCTCAGTAGACTTAGCAGCCGATAAGTGATTCAAATAAAGCAAAGTCTCCGCCACAGACTTGGTTGCAACACTTGTAGGTGAAAAGTCTCTGCCACAGACTTGGTTATAACTGAAGGATAAATGAGCTTAAAGAACCATTATACGGTACCAGTATGTTACAGCCGGTCCGGCGATACCGTACGAGTGTGGATTCACCTGGTGTCCTTTTAACTTAGCTTCCAGGCTCTTGCCGAGCAGCCAGCCTTGTGTCCGTGGCCCTCTTCTGAAGAGTTCTACCCTGGTTGTGTTCTCAGTTGCTGGGCCTCTCCAAAACCGAAGAGTGACAGAACCACCTTAGAATCCTCCTTCCAATTACTGTGCCTCGGGCTAGCCAGCCCTGAGACTCGGAAATGGATGGATCCGCACCCCAGGCCATGAGGGCCCCTCAGGGCTGGTCCGAAGGACCAGGACCAAACAGACAGAAAAATCTTCTGGACAGGAACCCAGAAGCACGAGTCCCTTAAATACCCTCTCCCAGAATTCACAGCGAGACAACCCACTCACTGGTTGGTTCAGAGAAAGATTGGCACCCAATGCGTCCAACTGGACTGCGTTCCTTTGCTTGCCAGAGGTAACATCGACACCTATGGCCAAGCAGAACACACTGCAATCCAGCCAAACTGGTACTGAGACAAGAATTTAGAACAATTAACCCTAAAACCCAACTGTGGTTTCAGGAACTTTAAATTTAAAAAAACGTAGCGCATGCTCATTTGGAGCCCCCGGCGCTACATATATATGAGAGCTGTTTTGCCTGACAAAGGATTTATATTTCTGTTTATCCAGTCTTGAGAATTACACAGCTTAGCAAGAAAGATGACACCACATTTTCTGTTAAGGAATACAGTGGTATAATTTCCCCACCTCCCAGCCTGCTGACTGGATAGTGAAGGAGCAGCAGAGGAACATTAGGTAATCTTTTTTTGCTCACTCTGTTCTCTCAACTTTCAGTATGGTCTTTGTCAACATATCTGCATTTAGCACACCTGATTGGTGCGCACTGCTGCCCATCATTTTCCCAGTCTGAGTGCTGCTGTACAGGGGATTGCAAGAAGCTGATACAGTACCAGGTCAAATTGAAGTACTTACAAGTGCTTGCATTAAAAATTATTTTAATGATATCTTGAATACAGAGCTGCAATAATGAGTGCCTTTTATATCTGAGTTTAGCTTTATTGCATACTGATGATCATTTAAATCAAGCTACTCTCTTAAACTGTACAGTATATCTGAGCAAACACTGAAACAATGGCATTGTCCCATTAAATATATAAACTTGGCCCTATGTGTAAACAATCATTGTGTCCTTCTCTCAGTAGACTGACCATTTCATTTTAATCACCCCTCATGCGTGATATCCCGGCCTTCACCCAGTCCCCTCTGGGTGTACGTGTGTACCTACCTTCTAAGGAAACTGAACATCAGCCTGTTGTAAGCAAAGAAAGTTTTTTTTTAGAATAAGCTTGCTGTGCCTATTTATTTTTTTTTTCCAGTGCATGCTTCAGAGACTGAAATAAAAGCTCTGCTAGAACTGTCAAGAGTGTAAGATAGCGCAAGGATCAAAAGAGATGGGAAATGGCTAGAGAGTATGACAGCAGAAAATGTCAGCAACAGATATACAGCGATAGATTGATAAGCGTGTTTAGGAAACAGCCAGATAAGGGCGGCAAGGCGTATTTATATGTCACTGCTAAGAAAAACTATAGAAACAGGATTCTGAAGCTAAACTGGAAATGCTGTATTATGACTGGTATGGAAGGTAATCTGCAACAGGAAACAAAGCAACTAGGTCTCATATACATACAGTAATTATGGAGCTGCTAAAGGCTTTCTCAGCGTTGGCTTATAGTAGGCAATCTAGCTTTAGAACAGCTTTTCTCAACCCTTTCAACAGGGTTGCGAAAAGGGAGGAATCCTTGAAATGTTCAAGCTTAGGGAACCCCTGCTAATAATTACTATAGCTACAACTCATAATACATTATTAGACATGTGCACACTGAACTGAAATACTGAAATATTTTGTTTCGGAATTTCGTCCGAAAATCCAAATGAATTAAGGTCGAATCTGTCATTGAAGGCTTATGGTGTCTGTCGAAAGTTCAAAGAAGATTCGACGGAGCAGCTAAACTGTATGACTCTGTATAGTTTAGCTGCAATTCCACCCAATTCCAGCAGCAATCTTTTCTCTCTACGTCGAATCTTTCCTCTCTACGTCGAATCATTCCTTTCTACGTCGAATCTTTCCTTTCTACGTCGAATCTTTTCTCTTTATGTAGAATAATCTTGGACTAATAGAGTTAAGGTTAGGCACATTCGACCACAGGTTCAATGGACACAGATTGTTATTGTCAGCGTCGAATCTCCTATCTCTATCGAACTGTTGTCACAACGAAAATAAAGCATTTGTTTTGTCGGATCTTTCGTTTTTCGGATTCTGCACTTGTGTTATCGTTTGTTAAAACGATACGAAAATACCTGAAATTCGTACGAAAATGCATTCGGACGAAAACGAATGCACATGTCTATTCATTATGATGAAGTTAAAAAACCCAGGAAGTCAGCACAGCACCGGGATGGTGGGAGCCCCTCATAATAAATTCACCATAATGAACATTCGTAATTGTTACGAAAAGTTAACGAACCTAAAAGTTAAAGACCCAGTAAATCAGCACAGTACAGGGAGCCCTTCATAATGATAAATTCATCATAACGAATATCCGTCATTGTTACGAAAAGTTAACAAACCCAGGAAGTCAGCACAGCACCGGGATGGTGGGAGCCCCTCATAATAAATTCACCATAACGAACATTCGTAATTGTTACGAAAAGTTAACGAACCTAAAAGTTAAAAACCCAGTAAGTCAGCACAGTACAGGGATGGCGGGAGCCCCTCATAATGATAAATTCATCATAACGAATATCCGTCATTGTTACGAAAAGTTAACAAACCTAAAAGTTAAAAACCCAGGAAGTCAGCACAGTACAGGGATGGTGGGAGCCCCTCATAATGATACATTCATCATAACGGACATTCGTAATTGTTCCGAACCTAACAAAAATTCGTATTTTGTACGAATCCAAATTGAATTTCGGACACAAATTATGAAATACGATATAATTCTTATACGCAATGGAACGGAACGAAACAAAACAAATTTATTGACGGCGCACATGTCCAGGGACTATATAAATCCTGTATAATAATAATACATTAATGTGATGATCAGTGGGAAGATTGCTCCTTACACTTGTGGTCATTGGGAAGAATTACCCCCTTACAGATAGCTAAAAAGACCAATGGTGTCATTGGGAACTTATCTGGGAGGAATAAATTGCTGATTGCTCAAGGAACCCCTAGTAACTTTTGGAGGAACCCTAGGGATAATTGGAACCCTGTTTAAGAAACCCTGCTCTAGACCGAGAGTTTACAAGATTAACCACTTAAGCCCTAGGAGGTTTGGACCCTTATTGACCGGGCCATTTTTTGCGATACGGCACTGTGTCTGTGACTGACAATTGCTCGGTCATGCAACGTTGTACAAAAACAAAATTGATGTACTTTTTTCCCCCACAAATAGAGCTTTCTTTTAGTGGTATTTGATCACCTCTGCAATTAAATTTTTTTGCTCTATAAACACGACAATTTTGAAGGAAAAACAATATTATTTACTTTTTGCAATAATAAATATCCCACTATATAAAAATAGCCACTGATTACTGTATAAATGTCATTGGCAGGGAAGGATTTAACACTAGGGGAGATCAAGGGATTAAATGTGTGTCCTAGGGAGTGTTTCTAACAGTGGGGGGGTGGGACTGCCTGGGGGAGGAGACCGATTGCTGTTCCTAAGCAGTAAGAACAACTGATCAGAATCCTCACCCCTGACATAACGGAGATCTGTCTATTTACATTGACAGACCTCCGTTCTGTCTCTGTGTGGAGCGATTGCGGGTGCCTGGCGGACATCGCGACCACTGGGCACGCGCATCTGCTCAGTCGTTGCGCCTAGTGCTCTTAGAGCGGCCGACGTACAGCTAAGAATGCTCACCCAGGGGAGCCAACCTGCCGCAGTATAACTGTGGCGGCTGGTCGGGAAGCAGTTAATCATATTCCAAATTGGAGGCCAGCCCTGGCCTTAACGAGAAATAAATATGGCTGCCACCTATGGCCCTTTACAACTCTTTAGTATTGCCCACATATAGCAGAGTGCTCTGGATGGAAAGGTGCTGCAACAAGATCATTCACATAATGGAGCTACAGATTACAGGTACAAAGTACAGGCACTGTTAGAAATTGCAGGAAAGATCTCTTGTCTATCATAAACATGTATTTATTTAAAAGTCTTCATCAAAAATGACAGTGGAAAGCACAAAGTGAATGTGTTTATTTGCATCACATTGAAACCAACATGGTACAGGACCCTTTTTTGGTCCGCACTGGAATCGGATCGCATGGGCTTTCACATCCATGCGATTCAATTCCTGTACAATTTCACAGTTCGTACTGCAATCTGCGAACTTACCTGGTGTGTCATTAACTTTACATTGACACCCGCAGCAGCTATATGGGAACCCGCACTGGATTTGCGCTGATTCCCACATCTCACCAGTGTGGACCCAGCCTACGAAGTAATTTGTCCATTCCCTCTCCTTCTATAGGACCTTTTAGTTAGAGCAGCTGTTCTCAACCATGGTTCCCGCAGAGGTAGCTAATTCTTTGAGCTGTGGCTGTTTATCCTCCCATTAGATGGTGTCTTCATCATTCTGTTGCCAATGCCACTTTGCAAAGCCATCTACTTGACTTGAAGCATCTCTTTAGCTGTCCCCTGAAGTTCCCTGAAACCTGAAAAAGTATTTAAAGGGTTTATCTGAAAATAGAAGGTTGAGAAAAGCTGAATTAGAGCGACGGGCAAATCTGCATTGCTTAATTGTTATAAATGACATCTCTAGTATTTATAGTAATATAATAAAATATTTAATAAAAAGTATGAATAGAGTGGACTTTTATTAAAATGACATCTATAGTTATTTTTTATATAGTTATATTACTTATACAGTATGTGTTATATCTATAAACTAGGCCTTAAAGAGGGGTTATTGCAGAGGAAAGAAGGTTTTGGGTAAAAATTTGGGACTGTTTTTTCAACTGATGGAAGGTTAAGAGCTATGGTTTTACATCGTATTGTCTATATGTATGACAGTAAATACACCTGAAGTTCTTTACCGTTCTTGTTTGGCTAGAAGGAGAACCCACAAAGCTGTGTTATCAGCATTCCATGAACAATTATTTCTCATGTAGGTGGTCCAACCTTTCAATCACAGTTGGCTTGTGTCTGGTCAGCACCCCTAAAGTGGGTTAGAGAAGAAAGCAACTGCGAATCATCTGCTGTAACAGATGCCGCTGCCATAGACTTAACCAGTCATTTATACTGCAGTGTGACTGGTCAAACTTCCTTGCTGGGTGCAGTCACGTTTCATTGATAGATGATTCATCTTATTTCAGTGTGTCTCCAGGCTATCAAATGTAGAGATCTGTTCTTCAGCATAAAAAAGGAGAAGCTCTTCTCTGTGTATTTATAGACAGAAAAAAAAAAAAAAGCTTTAGGAATTGCCTGAGCGTTCAGTTTCCAGATTCAACTTTCACCAAGTGTCAGGCAATGACCCTGGCATTTGACCTCCTGGGGAGACGTGATGTGACAGGTCATAGTGTACAAGAGACAGTCTAAGAATAATGCAGACAATATAGATAGAATTTTCTCTGCTGGTAAATTCCTGCTGAAATGAATATGGAAGATTTATCAGTGTCTGAGAAACTGTAAAGAAGAACTCTAGACTGTGATTTCTAATTGCAGCGCTGTTAAGCTCTCTAAATATATGTAATTACTAGGTTTAAGTTTCTGAAGCTGGCAGGGCTGCTAATATTCAGTACATGTAATCTGCTACACCAGGCACCCAGAATAATTTCATATCTGTTTATACTCTGTTTTACCGTCATGGAACCTTGCTGTTTCTGCACTTTTTGTTACTGGTTCAGATCTGATCAGATAAGTCATGGAAAAGTGACCACACATGGAGGCATTGACAATAGGAAGATCTACAAACATTCTGTAGCTTGTACAGTAAACAAATAGAGCCCAAGTCTCCAAGATGTAGTCAAATGTAGTCAAAACTGTCCTTGCATTAGGGCCTTGTGCACTGCAAGTGTTAGATGCTCATTAAAGCTGAACTCCAGCTTTTCATTCACTTTACATTTTTGTTTGGGCCAAGCTGGCCCAAATTAACTATGTCCCGACTCCCTCACTAGCTGTGGCTACATACAGCATACCGCCCTGGGTTCCGCATTCAAAACAAGGCTTCCAGTCTCATACCCGGAGCACAGTAAAGTCTATCACAGCGGCACTCAGCCATTCATAGAAAGCAATGTATTCTAAGAATTAATTCAAAACTTCCTGGCTGAGTCAGAGAGGCGGGCTGATGATGTAACAACCTCTGACTCAGCCAATCAGAGGAAGCTTTGTATTCATTGTTTATGTACAATGCTTTCTCTGAATGGTTGAGCGCCACTGTGATATACTCTACTATGTTCCAGGGTATGAGACTGGAAGTCTCGGCTCCAACCCGGAACAAGCTGAGGCTACATACAGTTCATACCGCACATCCAGTGGCCTCACATGTTAGTGAGGGTCATAGTAAAGTGTATAAACAGCTGAAGTTCAACTTTAAGTCTCTTGGGGGAGTTAAAAAGGCAGTTACATTTACCTTACCCCTGCTCCAGGGCTCTCCTACCTTTCCTCCAGTGCTCCAGGCTGTGAATGGTCCTTCTGCATCATCATATATAATGTAGGGCTATTGTTATTGTGTTGTATGTGGAGGAGGCAGGAGTGTGACCGCAGCCGGGAGCGCCTTAGAGAACAGGCTTTGCAGGATCGGTTGCATCACTGGAGGGATCCTGCTAGATTGATGAATAAGGTAATCTGCAAGGCATTCTGTAAATGGAGCTCATGCTGAGTGAGCCACCCCCCCCCCCTTGTGGTCACTATGCAGCAGGCTAGCTGCACGATACGAAACCCAGAAGTCAATGCCAATCACTGTAGTAAAAGAGACTATTACATTGATTTCCGCAAGGATTTGGCATATGCATACCTCCCAACTTTCTGAGATGGAAATGAGGGACATCTATTAGCAAAAGTATGTAGGCATAAGACACACCCCCTGCCACGTCCCCCTTAATGAAGAATTGTACAAAAAATGAATTTTGTTACCCTTACCATACCTTTATATTGACTTTTGGAATTTACAACTGCAGCATTTTAGAATTTGGATGAAAGGTTTAGCACTGGGAAACATGTTTTGATACATAAAAAGTGCATTTTATATACAACTGTAGGACTGGCTTAGTATTGCCTCTGTAATATATGCAGAGTATTGCTCTCTGAAACATTGTATTCCATTTTCTGGCTAAACTGATAGCAGCCTTGGAGAGACTCTATTGGGTACAGCTGCAGATTGGTTACTGCTGTAGCTAAGAAGGAAGCCCACCCCTAACAACAAAAACAAGGAAGGACAGGATTGGATAGCAGTGCAGGAGAGCTGTGATTGGGGAGAGGAGAGAGTAACACATAAGAGGAGAGACACAGACTGGCATTGTGGCAGCCAGACAGGAGAAAGTGTCCCATGTGCTTGTCTCCTGAGCACTTCCAGAGCCTGTGATTCTATCTGTGACTCTCCTAAAGGGAGGTGCAGACTTGAGAGGGGAGTTTGCAGCGTGTTCTGACCTTTTTCGCCTGATTACCAAAGATGTGCCAACACGTAGGGGTGCACCGAATGGGTTTTTTGGTGCTGAAACAGATACAGAAAATGAAAAATACACTAGGCCAAAAACCGAAACTGATACCGAAAATGACCAATAGCGAAACCTATTTTTAAAAAAATTTTAAATGAAAGCTGTTATGTTCCCCGCGCTCTGATCAACCAGGCGGCGGCGGCTGTCCACTCTTCTGCACTATAGGATACCCACGTGATGGGTGGCACCAGGGGTGGGGGCGGCACTAGGGGAGGAGGCAGATCCCCGCCCCCGCCCAGGCCCCGTCCCATTTTCGGCTCCATTATCGGCCATTTTTCTCTTTCGGCAAATTGCCGAAAAGGCCAATATGTTTCAGCGGCCGAAATTTCGGTGCATCCCTAGCTAACAGTGGAGTGAAATCTAGAGACAAATTACAGTACTGCAGCAATCATCATCATCATCCTGTTTGGAGAATTCTGCTGCCTGTCCTGCTCCCATCGCTATCCAGTTGACTGAGGCAGTGATCAATCTACCAATTGCTGGAAGGAAGATATATCAAGTGCATCTAATGGTGGGAGATCTTCTGCAATCCTTATGTAAGTCACTGTAAATTAAACAGAGGCGCCACTCTAAGTGCAATAATTAAAATGGTGCTTTAATGAAGACTGAGAACTCGGTACTCACAAATGTACACAATTGTCAGGCGCATAGGTATTTGCTGCCGCATGTCCGGAAAGTGTGTCCTGTCCATGTACTGGTTAGTGGTGTGTATCTGGAAAGAGAGCTGGATCGTTCACTGCTGACAGTTCCGGTTGGTGGAACGCACGCTGGCAACCAGACGGATGACGTCACTTCCGGTAGTGGGAGCCAATAGGCAACGCGTATATATCAGTGTTGTAAGAAACTATGTTTGACGTGCAAACACATCAAACATGGTCAAAAGGAGTTTACCAACAAGGGCAAAACATATCAGATCAGCAGTTTTTTTAATTGCTCCACAGAGTTCGTAGTGTACTGCCAGCGTGCGTTCCACCGACCGGAACTGTCAGCAGTGAACGATCCAGCTCTCTTTCCGGATACATGATACATGAAAGTTAAGGTAGAAAAAAAAATTGATGCCTGTGTATTTAGTGAGAACAGTGGTCACTGATTGTTTGCATTTCATTTAAAAAAAGTGCACCTGGAAGTGAGTGGGTAGGTAGGAGTGTAGATGATGCAGGGTGTGTGCTAATGAGGTTAGCTGGTCAACTCCTTCCTGTGTCATGGCCTAAAGTCTGTCCAGGAAGTAAGGCAGAAGTAATGGAGAAGTGTTTTTGAACAGCCATGAAGACAGTGAGGTAAGCGTGTAAAATAAATGGAAAGCTGTTTTATTTCTGTAAAAGAAGTACATTAATGCTATATTGGTACATAGGGGAGCTGGAATTTGGGGAAAAAAGCCTTTAAAACAAAACAAAATAATAAAAGTCCTATGGAAAGGCTTTTCATAACAATGAATAGACATTCTCTTACTTAAATGTCTCCCAGCGTGGCTGTGAGACATTTAGAGAGTGAGCAACACCATGAAGATCTGGAAAAAGTGAGGACGGGTAAGTACAAAGCCAGGTACACACATACTGGAAATTGGTCAGTTCAGCAAGAACTGGCTGAATTTCACTCTGTGTGTACCCCTGTTTCGACTGGCTTCTGTCAAATGATAATGCTGGAAAACCAGCAGATAATAAATTGATCTTTAAATTCTGATGGGGGATGATGAGCCCCTTTGTCAGAATACAATAGTGCAGTGGGGAGATCCCTACATCCGCATTGTTTGTTTGAATGCGGGGCTCTGTCAGTTTTTTTTTTTTTTTCAACCCACTGTTTTTTTTTTTTCAACCCAGTGGTTGTATACATAGTTCTACCCATTTCTGTGTTTATTAAAAGTCTGCAGCTACAAAAAGTGTAGCTGCTGACTTTTAATAAACAGACACTCCCCTGTCCTATGGCTGGCTGTGAATGATTACGGCTTAACAGCCATCTGCATACTGCGCATGCCCCAGTCGCGTTGCGTGTTTTGAATGGCTGGGCAATCATCTGGGACCTGTGACATGTCCCAGAAGATTTTAGGGAGGGTAGAGGAGTGGCGCTATGAGTATAAGTAGGAGCTGGGTACCCGTCCCCCCCCCCCCAAAAAAAAATGAAATGCCAAATGTGGCATGTCAGGGGGTCCTTAAAGCAGAAGTTTCACTTTTGGGTGCAACTCCGCTTTAAGACTTGAAGTGTTGCTGGGGGTGCATTTAAAGGATAACTGTATTGAACCAGGGACTTAAATAGGACTTACTGTACTATTTGATTCTCCCGTTTTGTAGTAGAAAAGCTGAATGAAGTCAGGAGATCTCAGTTCTGCTCTGTGCCTGGTCACTGCAGCTAATTATTCAAAATTGAAGCACTTTAGTGCTTAGGCAATTTATTGCACTGCAACATTAATGAGGACACTGACAGTTTTGATAGGATCATGCTGCTTTTTTTTGTAACTAGAGAACTTCTCCAAGCCCTCTTCTCTTGAGGTCAGATTGCCTTTTTGATAACTTTAAGCAGAACAAATAATAATCTATTAAAGTTGTTTGATATTAGTTTACATGCATTTTTTTATTATGAGCTGCAGAATAACCCGCAACTAAGGTCTTAAAGCACATCTCAAGCCAATTATTTTTCTAGTCAGCTTGGGTAGAGCAGGTAAAGGATTGAGCCTCTATCTGGCTTTTATGTCATCTCTTTCCCATTGTGAACATTTTGTTCTTGAGGACCGGTTCACACTGCCGAGACTTCAAAGTCACGCAACTTTCACACGACTTTGAAGCTGACATCCCAGCGCGACTTCAAGTCGCTCCTATTAGAACGGTTCCATTGCACTTAATGGGCTATGACTTGTCAAGCGACGTGTGCTCCCAAAGTTGGAAAAAGCAGTAGCGTCAGGAATGGGGGGGGGGGGGCTGGAGCCCCTAGTGGGCCCCCAAATAGCCCTGGGTGTCGGGCATTCCCAATTCTATTATTAGCCCCAAGCCCGAGCGGGGACCGATCTGACTCCGAGCGTGATCGCGAGTGATATAGCAGGTCCCGCATTCTGGAGCCAGCCGCGCCTATGATGGACGTCCCACTGGTCCAATGCCAGTACCGCGGGACGTGTGATGTCCATCATAGGTGCTGCAGGCTCCAAAAGGCGGTAATTACAATGCAGCTATGAGAGCATAGCTCTCATAGCTATCAAGCACTATGAGATCCCTGCTCGGCGCTCAGGCAGGCGGCTCTCCTCTCCTGTCTCTGGCTGCTTGGCTGCTGTCTACTGGGATGGACATGCCTCACACTATGGCTGAGCTGCAGGAGGAGGTCATCTGAAGTCTGACATGTAATGGTCAGGTAGATCAGTGTGTGTCAGGTAGGTCAGTGTAATGGTCAGGTAGGTCAGTGTAATGGCCAGTGTAATGGTCAGTGTGGGTCAGTGTAATGGTCAGTGTGGGTCAGGAAGGTCAGTGTAATGGTCAGTCTGTGTCAGCTAGGTCAGTGTGGGTCAGTGTAATGGTCAGTGTGCATCAGGTAGGTCAGTATAATGGTCAGTGTGCGGCAGATAGGTCAGTGTAATGGTCAGTGTGTGTCAGGTAGGTCAGTGTAATGGTCAGTATGCGGCAGATAGGTCAGTGTAATGTTCAGTGTGTGTCAGGTAGGTCAGTGTGCGTCAGGTAGGTTGGTGTAATGGTCAGTGTGCGTCAGGTAGGTTGGTGTAATGGTCAGTGTGTGTCAGGTAGGTCAGTGTAATGGTTAGTATGCAGCAGATAGGTCAGTGTAATGTTCAGTGTGTGTCATGTAGGTCAGTGTGCGTCAGTGTGTGTCAGGTAGGTTGGTGTAATGGTCAGTGTGTGTCAGGTAGGTCAGTGTAATGGTCAGTGTAGGTCAGTGTGTGTCAGGTAGGTCAGTGGTCAGGTAGGTCAGTGTAATGGTCAGTGTGTGTCAGTGTAATGGTCAGTGTGCGTCAGGTAGGTTGGTGTAATGGTCAGTGTGTGTCAGGTAGGTCAGTGTAATGGTCAGGTAGGTCAGTGTGGGTCAAGTAGGTAAGTGTGCATCAGGTAGATCAGTGTGTGTCAGGTAGGTCCGTGTGTGTCAGGTAGGTCAGTGTAATGGTTAGTGTGTGTCAGGTAGGTCAGTGTGGGTCAGTGTAATGGTTAGTGTGCGTCAGGTAGGTCAGTGTGGGTCAGTGTAATGGTCAGTGTGTGTCAGGTAAGTCAGTGTGGGTCAGTGTAATGGTCAGTGTGCATCAAGTAGGTCTGTGTGGGTCAGGTAGGTCAGTTTTTAGTGGTCAGCATTGATAGGTACTGGTAAGCCAGGCAGTAACCAGCAAGTGAGCTTACCCCGCCTTCCACCACGCAAGGATGCCAGGCTCGGACTTCTGCCTGAAACCCCTGGTCTTTTTCCCACCTAGCAATGCCCCTGCTCAAAAGTGATTAAAATCCACTGATACTCAGCTGTCATTGGAACAAGTGTCCTCATTGGACAATTTACCCTCTATTCTTTCTTTGCTGATAACACTCATTTTCAATCAAAGTGACAATGATCACCATGACAAAAAATGACAGTAATGCCACGCACATTGATCGGACATTCCGAACAACAAAATCCATGGATTTTTTTCTGACAGATGTTGGCTCAAACGTGTCTTGCATACACACGGTCACACAAAGTTGGTCAGAATTTGCGAACGCCAAGAACGCGGTGATGTACAACAAGTACAACGAGACGAGAAAAATGAAGTTCAATAGCCAGTGCGGCTCTTCTGCTTAATTCCGAGCATGCGTGTAACTATGTGCGGCGGAATTGTGTAAACACGATTGGAATTTCCGACAACTAATTTTGTTGTCGCAAAATTTGAGATCCAGATATCAAATTTTGTGTGACGGAAATTCCGATGGAAAATGTCCGCTGGAGCCTACACCCGGTCAAAATTTCCGACCAAAAGCTCCCATCGAACATTTTACGTCGGAAAATCTGACCGTGTGTACACAAGAAGGGACTATCCCGCGGGATTATCCCCTGGCCTCAAGTCCAGGGGATAATCCCCTCGTGTGTGGGCCTCCAACGGACTTTTGTTTCAAAAAGTCCGGCGGACTAAAGTTTTAAGTTTTGTTTTAAAATTATCCGCTGGACTTGGCAGTCCAGCGGACAATCCCGCCGTTAGTAGGCTAGTCCGCCGGACTTTTGAAATGAACGGACTTGCCGCTCATCGGAAAGTCCGTTCATTTAGCACGTGACTTCAGGTACGTAGCTAGCGTAGGCAGTAAATGCCGGCGCGCTAGCTCCGTCACCTGGCATGGATTTAAAGGGAGTCCCCACGCCGAAAAACGGCGTGGGGGTCCCCCCCAAATCCATCTCAGACCCTTATCCGAGCACGCAGCCCGGCAGGCCAGGAAAGGGGTGGGGACGAGCGAGCGCCCCCCCCCCCCCCTCCTGAGCCGTACCAGGCCGCGTGCCCTCAACATGGGCCTCAACGTGCCCCCAAAGCACCTTGTCCCCATGTTGATGAGGACAAGGGCCTCTTCCCGACAACCCTGGCCGTTGGTTGTCGGGGTCTGCGGGCGGGGGCTTATCGGAATCTGGGAGCCCCCTTTTATAAGGGGGCCCCCAGATCCCGGCCCCCCACCCTATGTGAATGAGTATGGGGTACGATGTACCCCTACCCATTCACCTAAGGTGTAAAATGTAAAGTAAAAAAAAACACACTTTTGAAAAAATATTTTATTGCACTGCTCCGGGGGTCTTCTTCCGTCTTGGGGGTCTTCTCGCCGGACTCCTCCGCCATTTACGTAGCTCTTTTACCGAGCGGAGAAGTCCGGCTACCTTCTTCGTCGTCGCCGCCGTCGTCTGGGGGTCTCGATCCGCCTTCGGGGGTCTTCGGGGGTCTTCCGGGGTCTCTTCTGTTCTTGCCGCTGTCGTCGCTTTCTGCGCCGCCTTCTTCTTCTTCTTCGCCTTCTTCTTCTTCTTCTTCTTCTTCCGATGTTGACACGTCGCTCTCTCTGGCCGGAATGCCAGAGCCGCGCTGTGCTGGGACTTATATAGGGACAAGGGGACAGGGTCACATGCTCATGTCACATGGTGACCCCGCCCCCTTGTGATGTCACAGTCCCAGCATCCTCCGGGACTGTGACATCACAAGGGGGCGGGGTCACCATGTGACATGAGCATGTGACCCTGTCCCCTTGTCCCTATATAAGTCCCAGCACAGCGCGGCTCTGGCATTCCGGCCAGAGAGAGCGACGTGTCAACATCGGAAGAAGAAGAAGAAGAAGAAGAAGAAGAAGGCGGAAGAAGAAGAAGAAGGCGGCGCAGAAAGCGACGACAGCGGCAAGAACAGAAGAGACCCCGGAAGACCCCGAAGACCCCCGAAGGCGGATCGAGACCCCCAGACGACGGCGGCGACGACGAAGAAGGTAGCCGGACTTCTCCGCTCGGTAAAAGAGCTACGTAAATGGCGGAGGAGTCCGGCGAGAAGACCCCCAAGACGGAAGAAGACCCCCGGAGCAGTGCAATAAAATATTTTTTCAAAAGTGTGTTTTTTTTACTTTACATTTTACACCTTAGGTGAATGGGTAGGGGTACATCGTACCCCATACTCATTCACATAGGGTGGGGGGCCGGGATCTGGGGGCCCCCTTATAAAAGGGGGCTCCCAGATTCCGATAAGCCCCCGCCCGCAGACCCCGACAACCAACGGCCAGGGTTGTCGGGAAGAGGCCCTTGTCCTCATCAACATGGGGACAAGGTGCTTTGGGGTGGGGGGGCCGCACGGCCCCCCTTTCCCCAGGGCACCCCCCATGTTGAGGGCACGCGGCCTGGTACGGCTCAGGAGGGGGGGGGGGCGCTCGCTCGTCCCCACCCCTTTCCTGGCCTGCCGGGCTGCGTGCTCG
This sequence comes from Lithobates sylvaticus, assembly GCA_028564925.1. Classification (NCBI taxonomy): domain Eukaryota; kingdom Metazoa; phylum Chordata; class Amphibia; order Anura; family Ranidae; genus Lithobates; species Lithobates sylvaticus. The sequence continues at coordinate 69,900,490 of CM053027.1, forward strand.
GATAAGGGTCTGAGATGGATTTGGGGGGGACCCCCACGCCGTTTTTCGGCGTGGGGATTCCCTTTAAATCCATGCCAGGTGACGGAGCTAGCGCGCCGGCATTTACTGCCTACGCTAGCTACGTACCTGAAGTTACGTTCGAAATGAAAGGACTGCTCCGTGTGTGGGCAAGTCCGTTCATTTTCAAAAGTCCCGCGGACTTTGTCCAGCGGATTGTCCGCCGGAGAAGTCCGGGCGTGTGTGGGCAAGTCCACACGCTCGGAAAGTCCGGCGAAACCAGCTGGAAAGTCCGGGGGATTGTCCGCTGGACTAAGTCCGGCGGATTGTCCGCTGGACTAGGTCCGCCGGGAAAAGTCCCTTCGTGTGTACGCGGCATCCTCTGCTGAGCAGAGCAGGCGGATGAAAGGTCCATGCTTATGCAGCGCAGAAATGGACACAGCCCGCTCTGCTCTATGAGCAGTCAGAAGACTGGCTGTCCGTCTGCACCTGAATGCCCTCTGATCTGATCCAGCCAGATGGAGGGGAACAGATCTCCTTCTCGTGGGATTGGAGGTACATCTGTTTACATCTGTCGCCCCATAGAGTAGAACTGAGGGTCCGATCGGGTTCGCCTAAAATTCCGACAGGTGGACCCAATGGCACTGTTTGTGTAAAAGAGGTCTAATGCCGCATACACACGGTCGGAATTTCCGATGGAAACAGTCCGATGGGAGCTTTTCATCGGATTTTCCGACCGTGTGTATGCCCATCGGTCTTTTTCTGTCGGAATTTCCGACGGACTTTGGATTGAGAACCTGTTCTTCATTTTTCCGACGGAAAACCTTTCTATCGGATTTTCCGATCGTGTGTATGCAATTCCGACACGCAAAATTCCGATGCATGCTCAGAAACAATTTGACGCATGCTCAGAAGCATTAAACTTCCTTTTATAGTGCAGTCGAACGTTTTTTTAAGGCGTGGTGTTATTAACCGTCGGAATTTGGTGTGACCGTGTGTAGACAAGACAGTTTGAGCGAAATTCCGTCGGAATTCCGACGGGAAAACCATCAGAGCTTTTTCTGACGAGAATTCCGACCGTGTGTACGCGGCATAAGAGGGTGGTGGAGGTAATAGCTTGTGGGGGGTGAACTCTTGCTGGATCAGAGCATTAAGAATATGTAAATATTTGAATGGTCATATCCTGGCAAGAGTTCTACTTTAAGGGTACTTGTCTTGCGTTGGAAAGAGGCACTCTTCATCATCAGCTCCCGTTTTTAATTCTTTTTTAGTCAGAAGCCAGTTAATTTACCAAAAACCTTTAGGATATAAGAATATACAGCTCCATGCAGGTAGCATCCAGGATCATTGTACTTCATGCCTTTTATGATGACCACTAAGCAACCGTAGCAAGCATAGATGGCCACAATTGCGTGCATCCATGACAAGCCTTACATTTTATATGATTAATGCCACACGCTCCTGCTACACTCTACACCATCCCTCAAACCCTATGACTTTATATAGCGTGCAGAAGATTGACAGGGAGAAGCATTCCAAGACTGCAGCATCTCTATAGCCATGCACACACTCCAGGGAATGTCTCTAATAGAAAGCATTACAAACATCCAACTCTAATGATGTGAGATTGTCTGTTGACAAGTTCAGCACAAGGTCGAGTGTATGCCCCACACGTAGGGAGCAAATGTCTTTTACGAAGAGTCTTACATTGATTTTTTTATTGTCAATGTCCAAGTAGACTTCGAAGTGGAATCTTATAAAAGAGAAAAGATGAAGGACAACCCAGCTCAAGATTTACATCCATTTTATAGAAGAAAATAATGTGTTATTGAAAGCGCAAAATCAAGGTGAATAAATGGATCCACTGCATTGACATTTTTTTAAGGGGAACTCCAGTTTGCTATAGTGGCTATAACATTTAAAATTGCTACACAAGCTGTTTTATAATTAAATGTATATCTAAAGCCAACATTTTTTTGTAGTTTCGAATATAGTAGGCAAAGGTTAAAACTTGTCTTTTATTGGCCTGTGCCATTGGAAAGATTTCTCTTCACTTTTCTGCCCCCTATGCACAGGCAGAAGTGAGAAGAAATCTCTTCCAATTGGTAGATATCAATTTTTAAGAAGCGGTCACCAGAACAGGTGTCACCACTGGAAGACCCTCTGTTCTTGTTCTGGTGACCTTTCAAAAGTTAGGATTTTCGTTGCTTTCATTTCCAGTGACAAGGGTCAATAGGACAAATAAGGTGAATTATACTGTTTAAAGACAAAGACTGCAATAAAAAACCTAACCAAACTCCTAGCCATTCCCTTTTGTTTTTAGATACACTGCATTGTCTTTAAAAATGATCTTTCTATTTCAAGCTACACTATGGTCTATAGGCTGAAGGCTATGGGATTTCAAGCAGTTATTCTACTTAAAAGCCCTTTACTTTTTAGAAAAGAGATCAGCACCTCAATAGTTATCAAAATTTATGATGAACTACGTTCTGCAAAAACCTATATCAACTCCTGTTAAATAAAAAAACCTGAAATATGCCAGTTTAAATAGGTCACCCGTATCTTTGCGGAGGCCAAGAGAGTGATAGCTAGAGCTTGGAAGAACTCCATAATTCCCTTGGCAGAAGTTAAGCACCAAGTTATGTTCTTCGAAAAGCTCATAGACCCCCTAACAATATGTTGCGCTACCCCCGCATTAACTGCTGTTAGTTTGGTCCTATCCCCCCCCCCCCCCCCCCTCAGGACACACACAACCAGGCACACACACAGCATTTTCAGCATGCTTCCTCTGGCTCAAAAAATCAGTTTAGGTTTGTTTTAGGGTTTTTTTTGGAGCAGGAACTTGGATAGGGATGGGGAGCATGGGATACCTAGGAAATGTAGAACCATACAACTTGAGGATTGCTTGCCTTCTGGCTGCTCTGTACAAAATTCAGGCTGTATTGTACAACCTCTGGTTACACTGCATTCTCTTGACTGTATTGTACAACTCCTGGGTGTACTTGGTAAGAGTCCAGCAATATTGCACTGCTCCTGGCTGTTTTGCACTACTCTAAAAAGTGGGGTCAATCACTCACTCAGCCCCAAGATGGTTGGACCTCCTCCCTCCAACTCTCATCTGACTCAGCTCTGCATTTGAGAAGGTTCTTCAGTAGGCCTTCAGCTAAGCCTACCTGGGACCTCAATGCCTTCACCTTGGCTCCTCTAGCTTTCTCTGCCCAAGAGACAGACCCCTGAACAGGGATCCACTCTTGCGATACAGAACCTGGGAACTCTGCTATCTGCTGCCAGGCCTCAGGCTACTTATGGGCTCTCCTTCCACCTTCTGGGCACACATCCCCAAGTATTGGCTGGAGTCTCATAAACCTTCAGGCTGCCTGTTCTACTCTCCCTCCCACTAAACTTCTCTTTAGAAGACAGGGGGAAGTAGCAGCACAGCAGCCTGTGAAACACTGAACAGTGCTAAGCACTCAATCCCTGCTCCACTGTTTGCAGAGGACCCAAACTAAATTCACCTGGAATGAGGATTAGGTGCAGCGTAGTGAGGCAGCCATGATACACAAATAGTCTGATCTCTGCAGTAACAGTGTATAGTAGAACAATTCAACAAAACAGGCCCAGTGGGGAGTACACCCAACTGGAGCTACTTACAACTGAGGCAGCGGTGGACCACCAAGATTCAGAATGGAAGATGAGGACAGTCTGCCACACCCAAAAGGGAAGGCTTCCTGGAAGATAGCCAGAGTCCCTGCACTGTCCCTTCCCCTTTGAAAGCTGTCCCTATTTCCAGTATTGTCCCTGGGTTCCTTTCCCTATGCTAGCCGCTCGCAAAAAGCGTGCCAAGCCCAGGAGCCAGAGTATTAAATGGACTCTGCTTGACCCAGGATGGCCGCCAGAGCCACATAGCATGGCACCAGTATCGAACCGGATAGCTGCTACTCTGTGACCAAGGAAATCATATCGGAGCCAAGCTCCTCTCAACTTCCTCTCCCACCTGGTAGAGTGCCCCCTTCAGTAGAGAATATAGACTGCACCTGCCTACAAGCAGCCTACTCTGAACTAGGAGGGAGCTACAAATATAACATTCATTGGCTGATATAAATGTTTACCTTTTGTATAGGGAGGCTCTTATCTGGACCTTTGAAGTGGTTATAACATTACCACATGTGTGGTATCTCTTGTGTTAACTCCTACTCTAATTTCCCCCTTCCCTTAACTCATTCCTTCTCCCTCTTCCCTATACACTCTTGCCTAATACTTTTCATTCCCATCCCTTTACCCGTTTTCCTCTTTCTTTTCTCCTTTTACTATTTTCCCTTTTAGTAGTCTCAGCCTCAGCCCCTGCTTTTAGATTGCTTTACTTGTTACTTCAACTTACGAGTCTCATGCTGGAAAAGAGTAGCAGTAAAAAGGAAAAAAAAAGAAGTCATGAAAAAAATAGTTATTACCTGCTCTTAAGTTAGACTTTGCAAAAAAAAAAAAAAAAAAAGCCTTATCTCTGGTTGTCCATTTGTACATGATAAAATGTCAGAGCAATAGTTTTGACTGTACTATGTATCCCAGATGTTTGAAATAACTTTATATCTGATTTCTTTTTAACAAAAATGCATTGAGCTAAACATTTAGAGTAGACTTTATGCAGAACAGCATGCTGTGCAGGGGAATTATTACTATGTTAACAAATTACATTGAATTTATATTTTAGCTACTTTTTCACCAGTTCTTTTTGATATAGTCGCTTATTTTGTTGTTTTTTTTTTTTTGTGGCATTCAGTGACCCCCTAGGATGGTTTGTCTCTTTTCTGTCTAGTGACAGAAAGGTGTGAATAAGTTGTGGTACATAAAAACAAAGTTGAAAAGGTGGCTTTTCCCTACATATTGGCCGCATATTTGTTTTTCATCATCAGTAGGAATAGCCATCTCATATTTTTAACACCTTGTCATAGTATTCTAACATTGTTTAGGACCAGCCTGGAAAAGAAAAAAAGAAAACATGTTTAACAGAGATGGGTGCTAAAGGCTGTGAGCCCAAAGACTCTTGAAAACCTCATCCTGTACATTCCTGACTCCAAGTGACTGATCCCCAATTTGCAGGAAAAAAAAATTGTCCTTGCTGCTCTGGGGTCCATGGCTCAAGTCCCAGTCAGAACACTACTTGCATGGAGTTTGCATGTTGTCCCTGTACTTGTGTGGGTTTCTCTGGGTACTCTGGTTTCCTCTCGCACTCCAATGACATGCTGGTAGGTTTATTGGCTCTTGTCCATGATTAGCCCTAGCATGATACTATGATATTTTTTTTTTCAGGTCGCTCTCTTCTGAAAGGAATAATAGATCAATAGTCAACAACCCATTGACTATTGGGGAAGTGGATTTCAATTGATAGTTGGAAGATATGATCTTAAGTTATCAATCACATCCTTGTTTTCACCATGCAATCTCCTAATTGGAGCAAACAAAATATAATCAACTTCATGACCAAAGCATGTCAGTGCTGCCGATTAATGCAAAATTATCAAACATTTTCCACCCTTGCTCATGAACTCATTTTGATTGACTCTAATCTAAATGATTTCCAAATAGATCAGAGGGGAAATTATGTCTACTTGATTGCCAATTGAATAGTTTTGATCGAATCACACAATGAGTGAATAATAAAATTAAAGCATGTACTATATGCCCACCATAATGGTGGCCAAACACATAATGGTCTGATCCAACGATTCTTCACAGAGTTAGAAAATATGATTGATTCTGGGACTTATCGAAAAGACAAATACCACGTCATTGATCAATTTTGAGTAAAACCAATTGATTTAATCAAAAGTATTCTGATCAGTCTGGACAGAAAATCCAATTGTACGAAAGCAGATAGATTGATATTATTAAAGAAGATTTCCAGCCTAAGACCAACTAGTCTTAACCCCCCCCCCCCAACATCTGTGCTGACTAACCTGTGTAAGAAAGATTTATTACTATTATACACGATTTATATAGCGCTAACAATTTACGCAGCACTTTACAATGTAGAGGGCGGACAGCATAATTACAGTACAGTTCAATACAAAAGGGACAGGAGGGCCCTGCTCGTAGAGCTTACATTCTAAAGGGAGGGGGTGGTGGTACAAAAGGTAATAGATGCGGGGAATGATTTGATGGGGGTGGCTCGGAACAGTTGTTGTTAGGTGGGTGTGGCATAGGCTTTTCCTGAATAAGTGAGTTTTCAGGGATCTCCTAAAGATGGACAGGTGAGGGGCTAAACGGATATACTGTGGCAGGGAGTTCCAGAGGATGGGAGAGGCTCTGGAGAAGACCTGAAGGCGAGCATGAGAGGAGGTAACAAGGGAGCTAAAGAGCAAGAGGTCCTGGGAGGAGCGGAGAGGACGATTAGGGCGATATCTGCAGATGAGGTTGGTGATGTAGCTGGGAGCGATATTGTGGATGGCCTTTTATGTTGTGGTTAGCATTTTGAATTTTACATGGTGGGGTAGGGGAAGCCAGTGAAGGGATTGGCAGAGAGGGGCAGCAGTCACAAATCAGTTAGTAAGGTGTATTAGTCTAGCAGCAGCATTACTAATAGACTGAAGGGGGGGATAGCTTACGTAAGGGTAGGGCATTAAAGAGAGCGTTGCAGTAGTCAAGGCGGGTAATAATCAAGGCGTGAATAACTTGCTTTGTGGTGTTATTAGTCAGGAAGGGTTGAATTCTGGAGGTTAAGGCAGCAGGATTTAGCCAGTGATTGGATGTGGGGGCTGAAGGAGAGATCAGAGTCAAGGATTACACCCAGCACCCTGGCATGTGTGGAGGGACCAATGGTTGTGCTGTTGATCGTAATGGCAAAGTCATGGGGGGGGGGCAAGGAAGGAGGAAATATAACAAGCTCAGTTTTAGAAAGATTGAATTAGAATAAGTGGTGTGACAGCCATACTGATATGTCATTCAGTAAGTTTGAAATCCTTGAGGAGATCGAGAGGGGGGGGTGGGGGAGTGGAGAGATAGATCTGGGTGTCATCGGCGTAGAGGTGGTATTGGAAGCCATGGGAAGTTATCAACTGGCCCAGGGAAGAGGTATAGAGCGAGAATAGGAGGGGCCCAAGGACGGAGCCTTGGGGTACCCCAACAGAGGGAGGAAGAGTATCAGGGACCTCGTCCGCTGTGCGCTGTGGTGCGCATGCGCACTGGTCCGGCGCTCCGGCGCACAGGAAGAGATAGGGTGATGCTGCGGCGGCGCACGCGCACTCGCGGCTCCACCGAGCGGCGCGCGCGCATGCGCACTGGCGCACGCCCCATGTGACCACCAGCTGGCCTATAAAAGAGAGGCCTCTACACCAAAACAAACGCTGGTTCGTCTCTCAGCTGTCCCTTGTCCCTGTGCCTGTACCTGCTATCTTGATTGACCACCTGTTGCTGACCTGGACCGTCTTGACCACCCTGCTCTCTCCAACCTTGACCTTTGGCTTGCTCTACCGGACTTCCCACCTGTGTTTGACCCTCGGCCTGTACCTCGGATATCTGCTTCTTGCTGCCAGTACTTGACCCTCTGCCTGCCTTTGGACCTGCCTTGCCTCTACGCCTGACTACCTTGCCCTGGACTTGCCTGCCTGTGTTTGACCCTCTAGCTTGTGCCCGACTAACCTTCTGTGTTTAACCCTCAGCCTGCCTCCTGCTGGCCTACCTGTGTTGGAGCTTCAGCCAGTACTTCAGTTCCAGTCCATCTCCTAGCTGCAGCACCTGGGCCCACGTCTAGTCACCACCCAGCAGGTGGCTTGTGCCTCTTGGTGCCAACTGCCCTCTGTACCACCTTCAGGGGCAGTGGGCGCTGAGTCGCAAGGGCAACCGCTCTCGGCATCTTGGCCTCGGTGAGTACTTAGTTCCTGATAAAGAGGAGCAGAGGAGATGGAGTTGTGACACTGAAAGTGCGCTGAGATAGGTTGGAGGAGAACCAGGATAAAGCAGAATCACAGAGGCCAAGGGAGTATAGTTTGATGAGGAGGAGTAGGTGGTTAACTGTGTCGAAGACAGCAGAGAGGTCTAAGAGTACGAGTATGGAGTAATGGCCATTGGCTTTGGCAGTTAGTAGGTCATTGGGGAGTTTTAGTATGGCAGTTTCAGTGAAATGTTGTGGACGGTAGCCGGACTGTAGGGGGTCGAGAAGGTGGTTGTCCGTGAGGTAGCGACTCATTCGGTCACGGACAAGGCGTTCGATGAGCTTGGAGGCAAATGGGAGCAGAGAGATGGGTCTTAAGTTATTCAAAAAGGTGGGGTCTAGTGAGGGTTTTTTAAGTATGGGAGTAACCAGTGCATGTTTGTGGGGGGAAGGTGCGGGAGGAGAGGGAGAGGTTGAAGATGTGGGTTAGGGAGTTTAGGATAGAGTGGGAAGGTGGTCGCAGTAATTTTGAGGGGACAGGTGGTGAGGTGGGCCATGGAGAGGAGTTTATCAACTTCATCGTTGGTAACTGGGCAGAAGGAGGAAAGTATTGAGTGTGGTGTTGGACCTGATGTGTTCGGTAAGGGAGGAAGTTGAATGCTGGATATCTCCTTGCGAAATGTGTCGATTTTTCTTTTGAAATGACTGTTGAGCGGTAAGAAAGTTGGTGGGTTGGGGCAGTGGGGGGTGAAGTAAGGAATTAAGGGTAGAAAAAAGGATGAAAAAAGGCGTGTTGTTGTAGATGGAAGTGGTTAGGTCTGGGCCAGTCAGCAATGGCTGCAGGAGAGAGGAGAGAATGCTCAACAATGGCTGGGGATTCTGGAGGTGGTGACATCCCCCATAGGCTACCATGTTCCAGCTGTTGTCAGTACTCCTTCCTCTCTCCTGGCTGACACAGGAGAGCTGGATAACATGACCAGACTGGAGTAGGCTGAAAATAGGTAAGTATATACCTCTTCCTTACACAGGTTACTCAGCATAGGTATGGAGGGGGAGGGGACATTTTTCAGACAAGTGGAACCCAAAATGAAATCCCACTGATGCTCCTCCTCTCCCCTCCTCCAACACTTTTAGGACTTTTATTTGGGGGGGAGTTGATAACTATTTCTAGTAGGTACCTGCTTCCACTTTTCGCTGAAATCACTTAGTTGATCCCACCGGAAGCCGATACCCTGCCCCCCCTCAACCCTTCGCCTGCAACTTCCTGGGACATGTGACAGGTCCCAGGAGTCTGCAGGACTATTCACAGGGTGCAACGCATCTCGCGTGTGAGCAGAACGGAGGCCGGTTGTGAAGCCACAAGGATTTACAGACAGTTTTCTACAGTTAACATGGTAGCATCAGTAGCACCCAAAGATCGGCAAAGAACTGGCCCAGGTGAGGACAGCACTGGATCCTAGACAGGTAGGTGTCTCATTAACCACCGTATAGACAAATGACAGCGAGCTGTATGCTCTCTTGTTCTGGGATGATGTCATATGACGTCACCCAGTCTCACCAGGATAATGCGTCTGTGGGGGCATGCAGCGCCAGGCACGCTGTATCCCTGGAACATGGCTCAACCCCAATCTCGGTAAAGAGACAATGAAATGCCTATTTTCCCATGTGAATAGATGTGTCCAATCATAGCTGATCAGATGTGAACAAGGAGATGCCCTTTATCAGTTCTCCTTGCCTCACACTGACAGAGTGTGAGGAGAGGAGAGCCAATCAGCGACATCTCCTCACAGAGGAGACCTGTTCAGATAATCAGGGCACTGATTATCAGTGCCCTAATTATCAGTGTAGCCCCAACAGTGCCCATCAGTGACACCAATCTGTGCCAAACAGTGATGCAAGTTAGTGCTGCCTTTCAGTGCCCATCAGTGCCTGCTCATCAGTGCTGCCTATCCGTGCCACCTATTATTTCCCATAAGTGCTGCCTATCAGTGCCCATCAGTGCCACCTATCAGTGCTATATATTAGTGCCTCCTCATCAGAGCTACTTCTTCAGTGCCCTTCAGTGCCGCCTAATCAGTGCCCATCAGTGCAGCCTATCAGTGCCCATTAGTGCAGCCTCATCAGCACACATCAGTGAAGGAAAATAATTACTTTTTTTTCAACATTTTCAAGCTTTTTTTTGTTTTTTTAGCAAAAAAAAAAAACTGCAGGGATTAAATACCACCAAAAGTAATCTATATTTGTTGGTAAAACAATGATAAAAAAAAAATATTTAGGTACAGCGTTGCAGGACTGCGCAATTGTCATCCAAAGTGTGACAGCACTGAAAGCTGAAAGTTGGCCTGGGCAGGAAGGGAATAAAAATTCCCTGTAGTGGTTAATAAAAGGCAGCAGAGACAGCATTTGTAAAAAAAAAAAAAGACTGACGATCCTGTTTAAGTTAAGGCTGGGATTCTACTTTAACTGTCTGGTGAATCAAACAATCTTTATTACTGTCCCATTGTATTTTTCTACCGGATGATGAATCCATCGACAATATGGTCGTATATAAAGTAGTTCTTTGTATGACCACCAGAAATTTTCCCTTTTTTATACTTCTCATACATCAGCACCTTTGTGGTTTCCTTTCACATATTCCATCTCTACTTTGAAACAACTAGATAATGCATGGAGTAATAAATAAAAAGCTACACAGGGCTGAAAAGAAGTGTGTGGAGCTCTAGGGAACACTGCAAGTTAATACGATTACCTCATTCCATAGTGGAAAAGGCTGGCCATAATTTCTCCTTAATGAATGACGGCAGAAACATATTCGCCTCTTTGTAAGCACTAAACAATGCGCAGGGCCGTTATGTGAGAAAAATGTGCACTTATGCTTTAAATATGAATTTTTATGGAAGAACATTCCTAAGCAAATCATTTTTAAAGAGTAAAACTCGCTTAGCCACCAAGTTTCGTCATTGACATATGGGTGAAATATGATGTACACTAATGGACATGCTGATACTTGAGCCCGGAAAGATTTATTTGTTGAAATGGGAAGATTTATCGGTTGAAGTGCTGTGACAGCTGTGAAGTTGAATGAATTACAAGGAACACAGGACACTTGAAGATGAAGTTACCCTGTGAGGACGTATACATGGGCTGATTCTAGGTGTAGTCTAATTTCAGGTCCGAGCTAGCAGGGGGACTTGGGGTGGCCAAGAAAAAGACAGGCTAATGCCGCGTACACACGATCGGAATTCTCGTCGGAAAAAACTCTGACGGTTTTTCCGACGGAATTCCGCTCAAGCTGGGTTGCCTACACACGATCACACCAAATTCCGACGGTCAATAACACAGCGGGATAAAACATGTTCGACAGCACTATAAAAGGGAAGTTTAATGCTTCCGAGCATGCGTCAAATTGTTTCCGAGCATGCGTCGGAATTTTGCGTGTCGGAATTGCATACACAAGATCGGAAAATCCGATAGAGAGGTTTTCCGTCGGAAAAATTGAGAACAGGTTCTCAATTCAAAGTCCATCGGAAATTTCGACAGAATAAGACCGTTGGGCATACACACGGTCGGAAAATCCGATGAAAAGCTCCCATCGGACTGTTTCCATCGGAAATTCCGACCGTGTGTACGCCGCATAAGTCTCTTGTGCAATGGTGATACACACTTATGCTGTATACACACGATCGGAATTTCGGCCAGCAAAAGACCGATGAGAGCTTTTCATCGGAAAATGCGACCGTGTGTATGCTCCATCGGAATTTTGCTGGCCGAATTCCCGCCAGCAAAAATTTGAGAGCATGTTCTCAATTTTTCAGACGGAAAAGGTTTCTATCAGAAATTCCGATCGTCTGTATCAATTCCAACGCGCAAAATTCCTACGCATGCTCGGAAACAATTTGACGCATGCTCGGAAGCATTGAACTTTTTTTCTCGGCTCGTCGTAGTGTTGTACGTCACCACGTTCTTGACGGTCGGAATTTGGTGTGACCGTGTGTAGGCAAGACAGTTTGAGTGGAATTCCGTCGGGAAAACCATCAGAGCTTTTTCCGACGAGAATTCCGATCGCGTGTACGCGGCATTACCTGCTTGCAGTCTTCTATTGAATGGACTGTGCAGATGCGTTGGATGATAAAATTCCCCATTGGCCTAACAGGAGACCGAAAACCCAGCATCTGGAAGTAACCAGAGGAACAGGTGACAGCAGCCAAGGAGATCAGCAGCACTAAATGCAACAAAAATTAGAAAAATGGGTACAAACACATGTTTTTTTTTATTTTTAATTTTTTTTTTTTAATAATACTGTTTACACAGTGCTTTAGCGAACTAAACTTCAAGCGTTTTTCACCTCACACAAGCAAAGAAGGATTGGGCTGCACACCAATGGTATTAAAGCATTCAGTGACTTTAAAGTGGATGTAAAAGTAAACATTTTATTTGAAAAAATAGCAAACATGTCATACTTTCCATGGTATTGCACAGAGCAGCTCCAATCCTCCTCTTCTCCTCCTCCTCAGGTCCCCCACTGGAACTCTGAGCTCTTCCCCCCTGCTGAGTGGCCAATTAGAAAATGGCTTGCTATAGGGGCACATGTGCGTGCTGGCGCCCGGGTCATGCTCTGTGTGTCCATTAATGCACACAGTGCGGCTCGGCCCAGCCCCCTGCTCTCTCCTTTCTAGCTGTGATTGACAGCAGCAGGAGCCAATGGATCCCGTTGCTTTGTCTGAGCCAGTGAGGCTAGAGTAAGAGCAGTAATGCTGCTCTAAGGCACAGCACTGGATCAACATCATGCTCAGGTAAATATAAGAAGGGAGCTGGGGGTGGGGAGTTTCGTAAGTTTCATGCAGAAGGTTTTTTACCATAATGCTTAGAATGCATTAACATTGTTGGGGAAAATTTTATGAAGATGTTTTAGATGTATTTTTGTCATAAGAGTCCCCAGTTTTCGTTCTGTCCCAGCCTGCTCTAAAGAGCTGACTGGGGCAGACTGATGCTGGTTAAGACCTGTTAAGTAGTGGATAACTTCCTGGGATTGGAAAGAGGTGTTTGCGGAGTTGGGATGTGTCAGCCGGTGAGGGGGCCCCTGTGCATTGCACAGACTTTCGTCCGGGGGGCATATGTTTGCTCTGCAAGTGTCTGTTGTGTGCAGATGTGCGCTCATCGTCTCTGCTGTGTCTGATCAGCACATGCTGGGATTGGCGGCATACATCTGCAGGTAACCTTCCATCCACAGGGAAGGTAGCATAATCCAGGTACACATTGTTCTCTTCGAACAATGTGTGCTAAGGATTACTATCAAAGGAATTGTCAGTTTGCTAAACCTATTTTAAAGTATACAGGTCTGTGATTGGTTCTTTTGAAGGAAAACAAATGTCTTTATTGGCTATCTGTGAAGACACCACCTCCTTCTCCATTGTATTGTTTCAAATCCTTATATGGTCATTCAATTTCCTGTGAGGTCACAATCCTTTGTAATTCCTTTTTGTTGTCTGTGAATAAAAAGGAAGCTGGCCCATTGAAGGGGGCCGATGCTGAGATGATGACGTGAGAATCTGGTAATGTCTGTTTTTGGGAGCTGGGGATCCAGGGAGACATACGATCAGAGGGCGCATTATATCATAAGATTGAAAGGTGCTTATTAGCGCAAGAGTGTGGTGAAATATCCACGACAACATAAAAAACCCTTCTGCCTTTATAATAACTTTAATGAGCAAGCAAACAGTACAAGCAACATACACAGGAAACCTCCTACTAGAGGTCCCACTGTAACACCTTCACTCCTGAGAGGGGTTACTCTGAGTGCCTTTGATTAGGCCCTGTAAAGGGTGAAACACGTTAGTTGTGGCCTCTAGCAGAAGGTTTCCTGCTTGTCCTGTTTGCTTGCTCATTAAATTCACTGGATGCTTAGGGCTCATTTACTCTTGCTAGTCTTGTTCACACTGTTGCTTTTTCTTTGCTTTGCTTTAAAAAGTATATCCCATGTCGCTTTCATCATGCTTCAGTGCTTTTCCAAAGCCCCCATACAAGTTTATCACTGCTCTCCTTAACCACATCTGCAGAAATACAAGAGTTTTAATTCAGCCTTAGCTTTGCTTCTTTTTATAAATTAATAACTTACTATAACCTCCCCTTCTAAAAAAATAAAAAAAAACAACACACAGGGCATTTGCCAAGCTTCATTAAAGCTTCAAAAAAGCATCACTGAAGCACCAAAAACACATAAAGCATGTTGAAGCGATAGGTGCATTAATGTGTGTTACAGTCGAAGCAAGTGTAAATTATACCTTCGGCCCCATTCACACCTCAGCGTTTTCTAGCTTGGAGCTCTAAGCTCCAAAACGCTGGAGGAGAAAAAACTATGGAGATGGTTCACATACCCACAAAAAGTCACCTGAAGCCAAACCCCTGAAGCTCAAAAAAGTTCTGGAGCTTCTTTGGTAGCTCAAACTGGGCAGATTGGTGTGTTTTTGAGTGATTTAACACATTTTGTTGTGCGTTTCTGAGTGTTTTTCTGCTTAAATGCACTAATTAAATAAAAATAAATAATAAGAATTATTAAATAAATAATAAATAAAAATACCCAAATCAATAATAATAATCATAAAAAATAATAATGAATAAAAAATTAACCTAATCTTAACCCTAAAATTAACCTGTAATCCTAACCCCTTACCTAACAAAATAAATAAATTAACCCCTAACCATAACCTTTAACCCCTAACCCCTTCCAAAAAAAGTAAAAAAAAAAAAAGAATAAATAATAAATAAAAGTGGATGAAAAACTGAAAACAACAATTGATGAAACTATGATATTTTTCTCTATAGGCAAATCCAAAATGGCAAAGCTCAAAAACGCTTTAAAAAAATTGTACAAAAATGCCTGTCAAAGACAAGTATCCTGTCCCCCCTCTCCCTGAAAGGTGCCAATTGTGGCACCGGAGGGAGAGAGGAGATAAATGAGTGGAAGTTCCACTTTTGGGTGAAACTCCGCTTTAATATCATTGGTGTGCAGCCCGATCCTTCTTGGCTTGTTTTGCAGTGTGGAGTGATGGTGAGCTCCTGGGCTTTGGCACCAACCTATGCCTTTGGACAGAGGAATGCAGGAGCTTTGTGGGATGTTTTGGAGCCCTGGCAACTATTCAGACTGTCTAACAGGATTTTTCACCTACTTTAGTAAAAGAATGTGATGGTGGAGGAAGAAGAGAAAATAAAGTCACAGCAAAAATTACTTTAAAGCTCAACTCCAAACACAGTTTTGGATTGAGTAAAGAAAGGGTAGAACATATGTCATGTTTTTACAGATGTGTGTAACTATGTTGGGGAATTTTTACAGATGTCATATAGAAGAGTAGGGAAGGACTAGAACTTCTGTCATCCTTTTATTACGATCTGTGTCTCCACTGTCTCTATCTAAAACTAATAACAATGTTGTACCTGTGGTATTAACTCAAAACAACGCTAAAATAGTTCTGGTGCACAAGTCACTTCCCTTTAAATTACTGGACATCATACTGTACCCGGACGGACAGTATATTGTAATTCATGCACAGATTGAGTGTATTACGATGGTAATTGTTGGTTTATACTTGCCTCCACCAGCCTCACTTAAACTGTTGAACAAGGTGACCTCCGAGGTGGCTGAATTTATTACGGATAATATTGTTATACTGGGAGATTTCAACTTGGTCCCTGACCCGGAATGGACAGACTGGCTGTTGATTGCTCATCTCACTTAGACCTGGCTATTTTGGCAGAGACGTATACATTCTCGTGCTTGCACTTGTCATTCTGCCTCCTACAAAACATTTTTTCGTATCAACCTGGCTTTTGCTGGGGTGTCTGTCCTGCCTGTTGCTATTGCGCCTGGACCTGTCTGTTGCCCCCTCAGAATGGGTATGGAGGCTCTCTAAGCTTTGGGTTACTGATACAGCAGTTGAGTCTCAGTTCAAATCTCAATTGGTTACCTATTGGAGTGTCTATCCCGATACAGCTTCAGACGCTAATGTGTGGGATGCCTTTAAGGCATTACAAGATCATTATTGCCAAAGTTCGGAAAAAACAAAGGTCCAAATTGACTAGGGGAGAGGCTGAGACCAGTAGCCAAAAAGCTTTATAAATTCATGCTATAGACCCACAGCATTATGCTGTACTGCAGACCCTGACTAGGGAAATGCTCCTTCTGAGAATGACCTTGATGAAAAAAAGCTGCTTTACCAATCCCAACGCATTTTCGAGCAGGGGAAAAAAACTAGGAGACTGCTAGCTTGGTTATCTAGGGAACAGATGGCTGGACTTACTATATCAAAAATCCTTGACCCCTCTGGGACCATGCTCTCTTCCCCAGCGAAGATTAACAACTGCTTTGCCTCCTACTATTGGGCACTCTACAAGTTAGATGTACCCATTAGAGTACAAGTTAGATGTACCCATTAGAGTGAAGGAGGTAAAGAAGGCGCTAGGGATGCTCCAATTGGGTAAAACCCCTGGCCCAGATGGGATTCCAGTTGAATTTTACAAAACTCTCAGCCTGGGAAGGATCCTACCTGATGCTGCTCCTATCGCCCTATCTCTTTGCTGAACACGGTCACGGACACAAAACTCCTGTCTAAAATATTGGCTAACCGGTTAAATACAGTTATAACAGCCCTGGCTCACCCGGATCAGACAGGCTTTATGCCAGGGAAAGGAACAGACATTAACATAAGACGGCTTCATACCCATATGGCTATGGCAGTCTCAGAAGGTTCTCTCAACTCTGAGAAGGCTTTAAATTCGGTTGAGTGGAACTACCTTTGGGCTGTCTTGATAGGTTTGTGACTGCTTTACGCTAACCCGCAGGCTAAAGTTCAGACTAATGGCAATCTCTTTGAGTGCTTTCTTTTGGGCCGTGGCATGCACCAGAGTTGTCCCTTGTCCCCTGGTATGTTCGCCTTGGCTTTGGAGCCCCTGGCTATTCTCCTTAGGGCAGAACCGGGGGTGAGGGGCATAGTCATGGGACCAATAGATGAGAAACAATCCCTGATGACTCATTGCTCTATCTTGCAGATGCCTCTTTGTTCCTTTGGTCGGCATTGACTGTTTTAGACTGCTTTAGTCGATTCTCGGGCATCCGCATTAATTGGGACAAATAGGTGCTTTTTCCCCTGGTACCCAATAGTACCACGTGTGGACATGCAAACACCTCTACAATGGGTAGATTAATTCACTTACCTGGGGGTTTGGGTGGGCAATACCATTGATGCATACTTAGAAAAGAACATCACTCTGCTGCTACTACAACTCGCCCGCAAATGTACTGTTTGGCATACCCTTACTTTGACGCCGGTTGTGCGAGTGACTTTTTTAACAGATGGTGTACTTACCCAAATTCCTATATTTTTTTCCACAACACTCCGACCCCCATTCCTAAATGCTTTTTCTGGCAGTTGGATGGCATAGTGGTGTCTTTTGTTTGGACTGGGTGGACTCCCCGGGTGGCCAAAAAAAACCTGAACCACCCACTTTCTAACGGCTAGCGGTGGACTGGCACTTCCAAATTTTCAACTATACTACTGGGCAGAGGTGCTGGTCACAGTACGATGGTGGTCTAGACAGAATCCTGCTGTGACAATAAAGGCGGCTCTTTTAGGCTCCTATGCCTTGACCAATCTGGTCTTCCGAGGGCCTAAGGCTCACACCACTGTGACAGGTCCTATAGGAATTATGATACAGGTTTAGATCTAAGACCGGGCTATATATAAGAAGCAATCACATATTTCTCTGCACACTCCGTTATGGGGCAATCCATCTCTCCCTCACTTATATGCCCTACCTGATCCGTATGTATGGGCTAAAAGGGGAATAACTGCATTGAAATATGTTATCTCAGACAGTAGGCTCCTGCCCTTCTCGGAATTGCGGCAGGCGCACTCACTGCCCAGATCCCTGGAGTTCTGCTATTGCCAATTGAGACATGCAGTTAGGGCTCAATTTCCAGACCCTATTGTATTAGAGTCTGATCCTGTAGAGCGTCTTCTGTCCTTTAGGGTAGTAAAGAAGCCTTTGTCCTCCCTACATCTCCCTACATCTCTGCTTATCTGTAGCCTACAAAGCTAAGCCTTCCCACACATTTGATAAATGGAAGGCAGATATTCCCACCCTTAGTGAGAACGAATGGGATAATTGTGTTTCCTCCTAAAATTCCTACACAGGGCATACTATACTCCCCAAAGACTGGCCACCATCTATCCCCAAATGGACCCAAGATGTACTAGGTGCACTGCAGATATTGGTACTTTCTGGCATGTGGTGTAGTCCTCTCCTAGGCTTCGCACGTATTGTGATTTGGTGGTTAACACTCTCAGTGACTTATGTGGTGTTGCTGTCCCCTTAGACCCTCTTGTTCTGCTACTGGGTTACTTAGAAGATATTGGAGATAGGTATACCAAGCTTTGTCTCATCTTTCCTCAATCCTTTTGGCGAAAGACAGTCAACTCAGTGTTACCATTGTATAAGATAACGTACAAGAGCAGAAACTGCCCTAACAAGTTTAATTGATGCATATGGACAAGACTCCCTGCTAGATGTCTAGTGCTATGCTATTTCCTTGATAAGTTTCTTTCTTCTCCATCCCCTCTTCCTTCCTAAAGTCTCCTGTTTAGCCCCCTCTTCCCCAAGCCCCCCTATCCCCCCTCCTGCTTGCTCCCTACACACACCCTTTCTTTTCATTGTTTCCTCTCTTCCCAGTTATGGCTTGTCGACAAGATAGCACCAACAATTCTGTTTTCAATTGGTGAATTTATTTCAGGCTCTTGAGATGTTTGGGTATTGCTGTACTGTGTATCATTCAAGACTTGTACATATGTAGCATGTTCTCCTTGTAATACAGTATGTGTTACCGTGAATTGTACTGCCTTTCGGTTAATAATAAAATTTTCTGTTAAAAAATAAATAAAATAGCTCAAATACATTTTTTATTAGGATTTCTTTACTGCCAGGGCAAGTGATGGGAATTTTGTAGTGAGCAACTGAAAATAGGCTGCTAGTACAGTATTGACCTTTTAACACCATACTGACATACAGTATATTTCAGTTGGTATGTGCAAATGATTAAAAAATAAGTTTGCACACTATTGTCTACTAAAAACATAATCTCTGTATTTCAAATTAGCGCAAGATTAGATAAAGCCCTGGTACATTTTTTAACGGGACATGAGATCTTCCCTTTTTTGGCATCATGCACATGGGCGCTTTTGGGCATAGAACATATTTTGCTGGCCAATTTCTATGCCAATTTCTATGCCTGGTATGCACAGTTGCTGCGTACAGCCTTCCAGACCAATGAATGGCTGTATGCATCTGTACATGGTTTTATATAAGTTTATATTGCTAATTGTGTAACGGTTGGTTCAGGTGGGCACTGATACCTGTTGTGCATGCAGGTTCCCTTTGTTATGGAGCCTCTACCAGCATGGGTGTCAGCTCCTGTCTCGAAGCTCTAGGGCCCTTTCACACTGGTGCACTTAAAAATGCATATTGCATTTTTAATATGTTTTCTATGCGTTTTGGTGGGTTTCCTGACTCCCAGCATGCATCTGTGACATGTCACTCAAAATGGTAAGCGTGTTTTTGATGTGTTTTTGAAACGGCACCAAAGATGCAGCATGCAGGACTTTTCAAAAAACAACCCAGCGCACTGGAAGAGTTTCATAGCATTTAAAGGGAAATATTTTTATTGCCTCTTTGGTGTGCTTTACAGCAGCATTTTAACGCAGCAAATGCCCATCAGTGTGAAAGGGGCCTAAACCTGCACGTGAAAGTCTGCACCCATGGGCGAATGGCTATATGCATGCGCGGGTTTATGCAAGTGCCCACATGCATCAGCCTTCACCTTCATTTGGATGTTGTCAAGGCTGGGAATGCGCCAACACAAAATACAGCTAAAATGTTCTTCTGCCCAGCAATACATATGCTATTGTGATTGATTGTAAGGATGTGTAGACTACTCCAACCAAAATAAACATAGAACAACCAATAAAGAAAAGGTCTAAAGAGAAACCAAATGCTCATAAAAAGGCATCTGGCTTTTTAGGCCTTTGCTATCTTTGTTGATCTCTGATCTTCACCTATGTTCTGCTGGGCTGGATATATCCAGACTGACATGAAGCAGGTGTTGTATCATATACATATCAATTGTTGCTTGCATATAGCCACAATACAATGAACCCATGAGCATTAGAGAAATAAATTGGTTGTAAATATCAGTCATGAAATCTGAACAAAGCACATATATCTGTAGTGTTTACATATCTCTCTTCAAAGCTCTAAGTATCGTTTCTCTCTGGTGCTTCGTTCCTCTCTTATCAGCATGAGTCACTTCTGAGAAGTTTTTTCGACACAT
The DNA here is from genome assembly GCA_028564925.1 of Lithobates sylvaticus. Taxonomy (NCBI): domain Eukaryota; kingdom Metazoa; phylum Chordata; class Amphibia; order Anura; family Ranidae; genus Lithobates; species Lithobates sylvaticus. Next base: position 69,920,727 of record CM053027.1, read on the forward strand.
GAGATGCAATTTGTGTCGGGGAGGAAGCTCAGCACACAGTTTGTTTATTCACAACACAATTCTTCTGCTGTGTGGGAAGGGTGTTCCTCCACTCAACTCTCACTCACTATAACTGCAGCTCTCCACCCCCTCCTCTGTGATACTAACAGACAGAGTAGGATTTTAACAGGATTATGCCCTTTTGAAGAGGATTTGTTTAGTCTCTGTGTATCATCTGAGGCTGTTCACTTCACTGGGCATATGTGAGGGTTTACAACCACTTTAACATTTACATTTGCTGTAAACATTGTGAAAAACAGCACACATGATTCTACTAGGCATAAATGATTATGACTTTTAGGGCTAGTCTTAGCATGGGCATTAGATATAGAAATAACATTAGAGTGGGCATTAGGGTTAAAGTGGTTCTAAAACATGAAATATGAACAAACATATCCCTCTATAGTGTGTACTAAGTGTAATTTTTGTCTTCTGCTTTGTTTGTCTGCCATCATCTTGAATCATTTTTGACAAGTTTTCCTGACACCAAGAGAAAAAAGGTGACAGGGGAGGGAGCTCCAGCTGATTGATAGCCTCAGCTATGTACCTGTCTGCTGTGTGGAGGGGGTAGGTCTCTTCCCTGCATTTTGTGTATTTGTTAAAAATGTTCTAGAATTAATTCAATTCTTCTTAATAAAGCCAATGTAATAAGCATTCCAACTCTTTCTGCATTATTATCAACCCCTTCGGATGTTTCTTACTTTTTTCCAGCTGTTTTTAAATTCTTGCTTACCGGGAGAAACCGTCACCATGCTAAGCAATGCCTTCCGAGTCCGCAGTGCCTTATAATTCCACCCTTTCTGTGTTACCTAGCTGTAATATTGCGCATGTGCAGTCCTCTGTGTGATGCAGCTGATCTCCGCTCCTGTGTGCCATGCTATCCCAATGTTTACACCCCCTTTGACTTTGCAAGTCCCGCAAATCTCATGGGATCTTATTGCAGTGCCACAGAAAGGAGATGATGGAGCCACTGCATAGTAATGAATGGACTGATGGCACAATGAATGTGCCATGAATCGGGGAAATGATGCGCATGGGCCGCTGACATTGCGAGAATGAATTGGTCGCTGGCTCATTTGGTAAGTTTGAGTTTGGAAATCTCCTTATTTGTTTGACATAAGTTGCCCTTCCAGTGCTCCTTGCTACAAAGACCAATCATAGGTGTGGGCAGTGACCAATTTTTTGTACCTGAATATATTGGTCAGGCAATGCACTGATGCCCTTGCTGCCATAGTGCTTTTTGCTGGGTGTTCAGTGTGACCCTGTACCTTTTTAAGGAGGGGTGACTCTTTCCAGGCTCGCCTGTCCCCTACCTATCCATTATAAATGCATGTGCTTCCAAGATGGAGACTTTCAGTAGTTAGGGACTGTAGGAAACATGGTGCCTTGGCAGGGCCTGCGGATTACACATGTATTTGCAAATGTGTGCAACTAAACCCCTGTTCCTAATGCATATTGTTAGACCGGTCAATTCGGTTGGTCGCTGGCTGGTTGGTAAGTGTGAGTTTGGAAATCTCTTTAGTTGTTTGACATACAATGAAACGGAGCAGGTTAGGAGGCATCTACACACAGTGACTTGTACAGTGATTACTAATGATTGCCTTTAGCTCTACTTTAATGTAGGGCTGTTACTGATTAAAATTTTTGTGTTCGATTAATCGATTTTGTCTAACTAATTTTGATTAATTATAATGCACATACAGATCCAACTACTTTTAGCTGATCTCCTTGCATTGCAACTCTGCATTAGTCAGTGGTAAATGTGGTATACACTATATACAATCCCCCGACACTAGTTAGTTTCCACAATCCATGACTTAACTTCACAGTTCACACAAATACGTTTTAAATTCAAACTGTAGCACTGACGTAAGTATATTTTTTTCCACAGTAGTGTGACAATCCCTCCACCTCCGGTCTAACTAATCACTCTCACCTTATGGCATGGACCCCTGTGCAAACACAGGGGTCCATTCCTTTATATATCTTCAGAGTTGCTTCTCCTCAATCAAATCAAAGTGCTGCCTTAAGTGCCACCTCACCATCACCCACTAGGCAAGCTATCTACCTTCACCAGAGCCCCCTTACCTCCTCTCTGTTCCCAGAAGAGTTGAAGCTGTTATAGCAACAAAGGGTGGGCCAACTCAATATTGAACCCTATGGATTAAGACTGGGATGCCATTAAAGTTCATGTGCGTGTAAAGGCAGGTGTACCAATACTTTTGGTAATATAAGGTATGTATGTATGTTTGTATGTATATGGATATAGATATACATCCAATTTAATGTGTTGGTGTGATTGTGTGTAAGCAGTATATAAAATCGAATTATTTCATGTGAGTTGTCGGAAGCTTAGCTAACCCAGGGACATGTGGCGTTTCAGCAGCTGTAGTGCAGACATTTAGCATACTGGAGAGCGCTTCTCCTTTGATTTATGGTAAAGATAGAATCTATATTGTAATTAAGGCAGGCTAAAAAGAACATAATGTTTAACTTCCTCTGTTAGAACAAAATAGCATAGTACAGCTCCAGCAGAACCATCTCACTAACAATTTCTTTTCTTATCTTCCAGCACAGATAAGTGGCACCTGGGCATACAAATGAAATGGTTACCCGAAATAGCTTTCTTTTAATAAAACAGACCAATTAATATCAGGAAAAACATATTTCATTACCATGTTCTTCTAAAAAATTCAACAGTAAACTCATTTTTTAAAAGTTTCTGTAAGCCATTAAAGTGGAACTATACTACCATGTTAATTTAAAACTCTTATGTCACCAGTCTTGCTGGGATGGATACATAAAGAGTAATGCCGCATACACATGGTTGGACTTTCCGAAGGCAAATATGCGATCGGAGCTTGTTGTCGGAAATTCCGACCGTGTGTAGGCTCCATCGGACATTTTCCATCGGAATTTCCGTCACACAAAATTTGAGATCTGGTTCTCAAATTTTCCGACAACAAAATCCGTCCTCGTAAATTCCGATTGTGTGTAGACAATTCCGACGCACAAAGTGCCACGCATGCTCGGAATGAAGCAGAAGAGCAGCACTGGCTATTGAACTTCATTTTTCTCGGCTCGACGTATGTGTTGTACGTCACCGCGTTCTTGACGTTCGGAATTTCCGACCAACTTTGTGTGACCGTGTGTATGCAAGACGAGTTTGAGCCAACATCCGTCTGAATAAAAACATGGGATTTTGTTGTCGGAATGTCTGATCGTGTGTACGAGGCATAACAGAAATACCTTTCTTGGAGAGATGGCTGCTGCTGGTTCCCTTCAGTGCTGGGCTTGTAACTACATTTCTAGTGTTATGGTGATGTGATCTAGAAGAACATAATCAGAGATCACATTGGCTGAGCTGTTTCTTTATCCCAGAGCAGGTGACAAACGCCTAAGCTTTTGGTCATGTGTCCAGCCCTGGAGGTAGCTTAGAGCAGTGTTTTCTCTAGGAAAAGTAACCATATCAGCCAAATTTTGTTATGCTTTGAGGAGTAATATTTGTGTGCGATGGTGTCACTTCCAAGTCAGAGCAATTATAGAATGGGTACAGGCTGTCTGGAAGTTATAGTTGTCTTGTAAACTACAACTTAACCACTTGCCTACTGGCCACTTTTACCTCCTTCCTGCCTAGGCCAGTTTTTAGCTTTCAGCGCTCTTACATTTTGAATGACAACTGTGCATGCAACACTGTACCCATATAAAATTTGTATCTTTTTTTATTCACACAAATAGAGCTTTCTTTTTTGTGGTATTTAATCACCACTGAGTTTTTATTGTTTGCTAAATAAACTAAAAAAAAAAAATGAACATTTAAAAAAAAAAAAAAAATGTTTTTCATATTTTGTTATAAAATTCAGCAAACAGGTAATTTTTCTCCTCAGGGCACTGATTAGACATGTACATGATGAAAAAATTAGTTTTGTTTCGTTTTGATTCGTTAATCTAGTTATTTTGTTTAGTTAAATTCGGTGGATTCGTTCAATTCGTTTTTTGGAATTCGTATTCGGAATTTTCAAATTTTCTTTAAATTTACAGATTTTTTTCAATTTGAAATTATCAAATCGATACATTTTTGAAACAGTCGAAACGAAAGTGCACAGTGAACAAACAAAAGAAAAATCTTCATCAAATGATTACAATGACTCTTTAAAACACCTTTGGCTTAACAAAAAGCATTATTTTGAAATGGTACTCTAATAACACACACAGACTTTGATTTCAGCAATGTGTGTACTGAGACTTCGACTAGAGTTCAATGTAAAATTCGATTAAAATTTCAATCCGAATTTCCGAAATTCTAACAAATTTTGTTATGTTACCCGGAGCGTTCGGTAAAATTTGTTTATATTGTAATTTGGAGATTCGGATATATCCCAATCTCCAAATAACGAAAAATGTGTCAGAATATTCATAATGAAACGAACCGCACATGTCTAGCACTGATAAGGAGGCACTGATGGGTACTGATGAGGAGGCACTGATGAGGCTGCAATGATATGCGGCACTAATGGGCACTGATAGGTGGCACTGAAGGGCACTGATAGGGAGCACCGATATGTGACACTGATGAGGCGGCATTGGTGGGCACTGATTGGCAGCCCTGGTGGGCACTGTTGGGACTGCACTGATAATCAGGACATCAGTGTAGATATCCCTGTCACACAAGCCAGTTATCAGCTGTCCCCTCCTCACACTGTCAGCATGAGGAAAGGAATGCCGATAACTGACTTGTGTTTACATTGTGATCAGCTGTGATTGGACACAGCTGATCACGTGATTGGCTCTTTACCCAGATCTGCGATCAGCTGTACATATTTTCAAAAATTACATATTTGAATATAATTTTTTTTTTTTTTTTAAACCAGAGTTTAATGTCTTTTTTAACTTTAAATCTTTTTTATTACATTCTAAACT